>JAJSOF020000039.1:7205-87205 GCA_025594305.2 Periplaneta americana | reverse complement strand
AAGATATCACTGATACTTTTAATTAATGCTGTCAACAAGATATCACTGATACTTTTAATTAATGCTGTCAACAAGATATCACTGATACTTTAAAGGAATGCTGTCAACAATATATGACGGATAATTTAAATGAATGCTGTCAACAAGATATCACTCATAATTTAAATGAATGCTGTCAACAAGATATCACTCATAATTTAAATGAATGCTGTCAACAAGATATGACATAGTTTAAATGAATGCTGTCAACAAGATATCACTGATACTTCAAATGAATGCTGTCAACAAGATATCACTGATACTTCAAATGAATGCTGTCAACAAGATATCACTGATACTTCAAATGAATGCTGTCAACAAGATATCACTGATACTTTTAATTAATGCTGTCAACAAGATATCACTCATACTTTTAATTAATGCTGTCAACAAGATATCACTGATACTTTAAAGGAATGCTGTCAACAAGATATGACGGATAATTTAAATGAATGCTGTCAACAAGATATCACTCATAATTTAAATGAATGCTGTCAACAAGATATCACTCATAATTTAAATGAATGCTGTCAACAAGATATGACATAGTTTAAATGAATGCTGTCAACAAGATATCACTGATACTTCAAATGAATGCTGTCAACAAGATATCACTGATACTTCAAATGAATGCTGTCAACAAGATATCACTGATACTTCAAATGTATGCTGTCAACAAGATATGACGGATAATTTAAATGAATGCTGTCAACAAGATATCACTGATAATTTTAATGAATGCTGTCAACAAGATATCACTCATAATTTAAATGAATGCTGTCAACAAGATATCACTCATAATTTAAATGAATGCTGTCAACAAGATATGACATAGTTTAAATGAATGCTGTCAACAAGATATCACTGATACTTCAAATGAATGCTGTCAACAAGATATCACTGATACTTCAAATGAATGCTGTCAACAAGATATCACTGATACTTTTAATTAATGCTGTCAACAAGATATCACTCATACTTTTAATTAATGCTGTCAACAAGATATCACTGATACTTTAAAGGAATGCTGTCAACAAGATATGACGGATAATTTAAATGAATGCTGTCAACAAGATATCACTCATAATTTAAATGAATGCTGTCAACAAGATATCACTCATAATTTAAATGAATGCTGTCAACAAGATATGACATAGTTTAAATGAATGCTGTCAACAAGATATCACTGATACTTCAAATGAATGCTGTCAACAAGATATCACTGATACTTCAAATGAATGCTGTCAACAAGATATCACTGATACTTCAAATGAATGCTGTCAACAAGATATCACTGATACTTCAAATGTATGCTGTCAACAAGATATCACTGATACTTCAAATGTATGCTGTCAACAAGATATCACTGATACTTCAAATGTATGCTGTCAACAAGATATCACTGATACTTCAAATGTATGCTGTCAACAAGATATGACGGATAATTTAAATGAATGCTGTCAACGAGATATCACTGATAATTTTAACGAATGCTGTCAACAAGATAGCCTATCACTGATGATTTTAATTAATGCTGTCAATAAGATATGACTGATAATTTTAATGAATGCTATCAACAAGATATCACTGATAATTTTGACTCTTTCAGAGGTGCAATTAAGGGAAAATCGTTAATCCATTTATAACTATTACCAAGGAAGATTTCAATCTTTTCATTAAAGTAAGTGACGATAAATATGGCGATGTTTCATCTGTACAAGCGAGTTTTAAAGTGTCCAGTAATTTTGATGTGAGTATATTTGACAAATTTTGCCTGAATCTTGAAGAGCAAAATGGAAGCAAAGATTTAAAATGTGACAGATGGAGCAAACTTGGTAATTCGAGACTCGCCACGCTAATTATAATAATCACACAGCGCCCCTCACTGGAAGAGCGACTTCAGCAGTGAATTTGCAAAGGAAGCTTGCTGCTGAATGCAGATGTGAATGTAGAGAGAGCTGATGAAATACAACTTGCAACAGAGCAGTTAGAGTTTCTTTTGCAAGTAAATTAAATATACTTTAGAGATATTGTTGAAGAGATCCAATTGCATCTGAGGGGAATCTTCAATACCCGAGGTAAAACATATTCCATTATTATTTATTGGTTTAAAAACAGTTTAATTTACAATTCCTTATATTAAATAAAATAATTTTTCTAGGGACTTTTTGCGTGACATAGGGATATTTTATAAGGACAGTAGGGATTTTTGGTTACAGCAACCTGGCAACAGTGGTCGGAAAGTGATATGTGTCTGAAGCGATTCGTCTAAATCAGCCGTGGCGAAAATGCGATCGTGCGCCGAGCCACTGTGTAACCTGCAACGTGCATAGCACCTATGGAGGCAGGCGGACACCCGAAGGGGAAGTGAAGCAACTGTCTGACTTATTAACAGATTTTCATTTTCCTTACGTCAAGCACTTAAATGTTATTTTATATAGTACAAGGCTACAAACTAATGTTTAGTACGTGTAACGAAGAAAGAAATGAACAAGAAAACATTGGACACATTATCAGAACCTAAAATTAACTGTCTTCAGAATGTCTCTGCGACAAAGTTTCAAAGTCAGGAATTATGTCACTTACTGCCAGTCGTAGTTGATCACGAAGGTGTTTGTCTGTCAGTCGTGATCTAAATTTGGTTTTTACTATTGTCATTGTTGAAAATAATTTTTCACAAACGTAAGTTGTAGCGAACATGGCTTCAACAGAGCAAGCGAAAGAACGAAGCTTCGGATATTTATTTTTTGGCAAAGATTTGAAAAGCTTGAACATTTGTCAAGTCCTTACATCTAGCTTTCATTTAACATCACATTGTAAATCTGTGAGTTTGAATTGAAGATCTAGCCGCATTATTCGTACATCTGCTGAAAAAGGATCGACGTACAGAGATGATAATAATAGTAGTTATAATAATAATAATAATAATAATAATAATAATAATAATAATAATAATAACAACACTTAACCTTTTAATGTTTCATCAGTAACATGTAGTATAATGCCGTTTTATGTTATACAACCCTTTTCCTCGTAATACTTGTGAACAAATCATACATTTAATATTCTCATCATATTGACAGCAAAAAAATTGCGTCCTCCCATCCTCCTTGAAACTTTCGTTTTTGTAGAGGTACATGGTTTCGAGAGAGACATTGCGACGATACGCCACTCGCAGGTCAGAGACAAATACAAATGGAACGGAGTTTGACTCCAGTGAGTGAGAGGGTGGGGGTTGGGGAAGGTAGGAAGCAAGAGAAATGCACAGCTATCATTGCGAGCCACAATGTGCTCGTGAGTCACATTTTCGCCACGGCTGGTCTAAATCATATCTTACAAGAAAACGTTAAATCATAAGCATCTAAACGCATTGTGAGAAGTTATGTGAAAAATAATATTCCTAAACAAATTAATGAATTAAAAATGAAATATTGAAATATTTATAGCTTAAGTCCAATAACGTGGCGTGACAATTTGACATACGGACGGTTAGAATACAGTCGTCTGCTTTCGTTATATGCGGGAGTTGCGTTCCTCGACATATCCGCTTATTTATGAATGTTTGAGTTGAATTTTCAAATTATCTCTATAATTTCCTTGTAGCATAAGTTATAAGAACATTTTAACGAGCCGAAGCCTGGCGTTTACATAAAACACGAAAGACGAAAATGCATAGAACGAGGCCGACTACACCAGTGATGTCAAAGCAAGCGCATTTTTCTGACCTTGACGTCGTGCGCGGGCAGCAAGCGCTAAGTATGGAAAGAGGAAGGGTTGTGTATATGAATAAGCAACCTGTTGGATTAAGAAAACAGTGGTGCACAAACTTCAAACGGAACGTGAAATTTTATGTCGTTATTTTTATATGGCTTCTTTCTGTTTGATATTATCTATATTGTCTGTAAAACAAAAGTACTAACACTGATTTCTTAATATTGCACTTGTGTTTTAAATCTTAATAACATAATAGAGAGTTAAGAAGGAATATTCACTTAAATTCCATAGTAGTATAATATTATACTGTATTAAGTGGATGAAACACATCATTCATAAAGAAAGTGATATTCCAAAGAAAGAGATTGAGTATGACATGATAAGTTGGAATTTATATTTTAGCCCTATAAAAGTAATCAATAAACCAATTAAAACAATATTACAGTACAAAGCAAAGTTACCTAGGTACTGTATCTGTTTTAAGTGGAACTGATATTACATAACTAAGCTCTTATCGCATTATGCTTTTAAGGTGATATTGGTGAGCAACTTCCTATCATCAGAATATTAAATTATTTTCTCGAAATGTGCTGAAGCTATAGAGCTGACATTTTTACAACACATGGGCACGTATCTTTTGCTTATGATGTAACAGTAGTTGCTTTGTTAATTCAATTCCTTAGAAACAATTTCCATGCGAATATTTTCGAAATTTTCAATACACTACCTTCATTAATAGGCCCTACGTATTTACGGTATGTTAGATTTACGAGAACTTTCTGTAAGGCTACTAAATAAATAGGCCTATATCTGAAAATTTCACTTTTCTCTACGAAAAATTGAGAAAATATTTCTTTTGAATAGAAAAATCAAACTTGTGAAAAATGAGCATTAAAATTAAAACTTACATTCTCATAATGCACTTATACTTCTCAGGCAAATCTAAAAATTACCATGGATACATTTTTAATAAGTTCTCTTCCCTTTATCTATTGAATCAGTTTTGGCCATCCCTGAATATAGCTCGACCAACCGGCATATACCACCTCTTTCGTCTGTCTCTTTCCTTCCCGCTGTAAAGCGCTCAGGCTCTCCTGGGCTCTAAAGCGCGCGCTGCTCTTGTGGGCATCAATTGACATGCCTGGGTTAGGCGATCAAAAGGACCAATCACATCACAATGGATTCATAAGATTTAGAATAAGATAGCCCTCGAAATGTTCAGTTTTATATGTATTTAGTTTACATTAACCTAGCAGCTGATATTTCCTATATATCTTCTGCTGCTAAATCAAAATGTTCGCTTCCCACGTCCTCGTTGCTAAGATATGAACGCTTGATTCTTTGATAATACCAAAGCGTCGCTAGGTCATTTCTCTTATCGTTTACTTACTAGCGGTGCCGGTACGGATCCCAGAGCTTACCAGTCATTAAAGACTGCCGATGGTTTGCATTTCCCACGGTATCATCTCCTCTGTATTTTTGCCTTGTATTATTATGGTAATGCAAATCTCGTTTATTTTTCTTTTTTTCCGCTGACAGAAAAAGTCGTCCTATTTAAAGAGGCTGGGATTAAAGGACAAAAATCTAAATTTGTTGTTATTTTCAGAACTTTCTGTGAACGCTGCACCATTGACTTTTACTACACACTTCCAGATTGATAGCCATCTGATAGTCTAGTCTTAAAAGTATTCATCTACATATAGATCTAACTGCAATTTAAACTGAATGAGGGGATTTTGGACAAAAGCTCAAACACGTCCAATCTTGTATTTAGCAAGGAATATTTTATGGCAACAAAATATTTTTGCCATTATTGTTGTGCCACTTATGACGTCATCGACAACATTTTAAACTTGCCCTATAGTATTTTAAGAACATCTATTTTACGCAATATTTAATGTGTTTTATACAGAAGCAGTGTGGTTGTGGTCACTCATCATCAACTCTTCAAGGATTACAAGAGCTCTCCTGTTTCGTGCCATCTTCTTGCAGGTCTTCCTACATCTCTACAATCAGAAGGCTGATATCTATCCATATGTTTATACTGGAATGCAGATATTATCCATTCTCAAGAGTTGATTTTTCCACTTTTCCCTGTATGTTATGATTTTTTCATTCAATGACAACATATTGTTACCATAGTACCCATAACAAAAGAGAAATATATTTTTTCAGCTTGTGGTTACTATGGTAACAATTTTATTGATGATATTTTTCATTAGACTCTTCCGCCACTAGTTGCATAAATTACTGTTTTATATCTCCGACATGGCCAAGTCGCTTCTGTTCTACTCCCAGTTGACTGACAAATAGGTGGCTGATTTGGATGAGTGTCGTTAAAAAGTGTGCGTACCTCTTGCTGTGTATGTATTCTTCACAAAATCCTGTCATCATCATCATCATCATCATCATCATCAAGATTTTAAACGTCTAATTTTCTTTTGTGAATTGAAATTATAAATGTACAGTAGACTACATAGACCTAATTTGTTTGTATAAAACGAGAGAGATGACAAAACAATCAGTTGATCTAATTTTATAGTTTTTAATTAATTTAATAGATATTGCACAAACAATGTAAACCTTATGACATCACGAGGCTATTTGTAGTATGGTGAAACTTAAATTTTTTTTATACTTCCATTCGATAAGTGACGAATTTTTTTAATTAGTTATTTAACGACGCTGTTTCAACTAATCGGTTATTTAGCGTCGATGGAATTGGTGATACCGAGATGGTATTTGGCGAGATGAGGCCCAGGATTCGCCACAGATTACCTGACATTCGCCTTATGGTTGGAGAAAACTTCGGAAAAAACCCAACTAGATAATCAGTCCAAGCGGGAATCGAACCCGCGCCCGAGCGCAACTTCGGTTCGGCGGGCAAGCGTCTCAGCCTACGAGCCGAAAATTGTAAAAAGTAAATACTGTAGATACTCTTATCTTAGTCAAAGAGTGACGAATTTTGCGAATATATCCGTAACAAAATACTTTCAAATTTGACATTCCAGTCTCAAACACTATCTAAGGAATGTATTTATGGTGCATTTAGATTAAAAACTGAACATCTTCCATAACCAGAACTTTATTAATGTCAAACAAAGATAAATACAACAATACATGCACATCAGCGAACGTAGTAAATAAAATTTACGAGATTTGTGCATTAATGTTACAATTGGGTGCATTATTAAGCAAATAAAATCACGTCCAACAGCAAACTAAATCCAGAATCCCGTTTTATGCGACGCTAAGCCGATGTATTGATAAAACTTATTGCAACACGACGGCACTGAACTGTGAGGAGTTGCATGATAAACACGTTGCTGGGCGGCGTTAATCCCGTTTAGAAAGGAAGTGTAAATGTTGTCGTAGCTCAACTATCGCACGTCCTGGACAGGTCCTGACCACATCCGTTCAGCACTCATGTAAATCTACTCCGTGTCCTTCTCCCAGTTAACAATTGAACATAACATAATGTAAGGAAACAGTAATGGTACAAACCAAGCTGGCACAACTGGGCACGAGCGGAGCTGTGACGAGTTCAGACTGCACTGGGGAGCAGAAGTATTGCAAGTCACATGATATAATGAAAGACGAATAGAGGTTGCACAGACTGCCTAGTATGAAGATATAGCTTGTTGCAACATAAGGTAAGGGAAGCGAAGGAGAATACGGGGGAAGAGACAAATAAAAGAAGAATGAAGGGATGAAGATGAAAGAAAGAAGATACTTTAAAATATGAAGAGAAGAGAAGATAAGAGAAGAGAGAAGAAGAGAGAAGAGAGAAGAAGAGAGAAGAAGAGAGAAGAAGAGAGAAGAGAGAAGAAGAGAGAAGAAGAGAGAAGAGAGAAGATTTTTTATTTTACAAGATTAGACGAGGGCTTTATCAACAGAAGGTTAAGAGAAGAGAAGAGATGAAGGTGATAATGAAGAGAAACGAATCCGGGGTCCAACAGAAGAGAAGCATTTGAAGAGTTGAGGGAAAAGAAAAAAGACCAGGTAACTTGGGGAATCGAAGAGGAGGGAGCCAGAGAGAAGAGAAGAGAAGAGAAGAGAGAGAGAGAAGAGAGAAGAGAAGAGAAGAAGAAGAGAAGAGAAGAGAAGAAGAAGAGAAGAGAAGAGAGAGAAGAGAAGAGGAGAAGAAGGGGAGGGAAGGAGAGAAAGACAAGAAAGAAGAGAAGAGAAGAGAAGAGAAGAAAGAGAAGAGAAGAGAAAGAAGAGAAGAAAGAGAAGAGAGAAGAGAAGAGAAGAGAGAAGAGAGAAGAGGAGGGGAGAGGAAGGGAGAGGGAGGGAAGACGAGACGAGGAGAGGAGAGGGGAAGAGAAGAGAGGAGAGAGAGGAGAGAAGAGGAGAGGGTTTGTAATTTGTTATAAAGATGTGCAAGTAATTAATAAAGATATTATGGTCTTCAATAAACGCTGAAGGATACTCACGTGGCTGTCTTGCAACCAGGTGCGTTAACCTAAACATTTTAGTTTTACTAGTATAATATGATACATTTCTATTGCATAAATTTCTTCCTGTATTTAAGAATTAGTTTGAAACTCTTTCTTTACATATTTTATACAAAAATTTCCTTCACTTGATTTTTCGTCACATTCTGTGAAAGAATTGTATAGTGAACAGAATGCAGCTTGGCGAGTGCACAATCCAGTGTTTGGGATTTAAAAATGACGTCCGCACAAAGTACAGCGTTCAACAAGCAGCCAAGGACTGTTTTGAGAATCAGTCATATGCTGGGACGACTGACAGAAGCCCAAACGTACAAAATTTTCTACAATAGGTTGTAGCAGCAAAATGATGTCTCAACTAAAATTAAGATATTGAAAAAGTCAACAGTTTCATTTGTACTTACCATGTGGTTCAGATGGGCTGTCACGTGAATCTGAAAAATAAAGAAAACAATCTATACAGGGTGTTTCAAAAATGCGGGGCATAATTTCAGGTATGTATTTCCCACATGTAGACAATCAAAATAGTTCATTACAACATGTGTCCGGAAATGCTTCATTTCCGAGTTATGGCCTTCACAACATTGAAATTCACCGGAACGTTTTTCTTTCCGCAGGTCGTTTCATTACAGAATATGTTCAAAATGTCCACCTCCTGCTTGAATACAGACCTCACATCGATGTCTCATTGACCTGCGAACACGATCCCAAACTCAAGGAGTATTGCGTATGTCCTCAGAACATGCCACAATTCGATTCCGAAGGGATTCCAAATCAGACACCGGAGACGAATAAACCAATGATTTTATATGGCCCCACAAGTAGAAATCGAGAGGGTTCAGATGAGGTGAGCGTGGAGGCCAAGCAATTGGGCCACCTCTACCTATCCATCGATCAGGAAACCTTCGATCCAAGTACCGGCGAGCCGTACGACTGAAGTGTGCAGGAGCGCCATCATGCAAGAAGTGAATGTGTTGACGATTGATCAGTGGAGTGTCTTCTAAAACATGAGACATGGTGTTTTCCAGGAAGTTTGTGTACGCCTGCCTCGTAAGTCTGTTTACAAGTACATGGGGTCCAACTAAATCGATCACCAATGATACCGATTCACATGTTGAGGGAGAACCGCACCTGGTGATGAGATGGAACAGTTACGCGTGGGTTTTCATACGCCCATACATGCTGATTGTGGAAATTTGTTATGCCATCTCGTGTGAACTGTGCTTCATCTGTAAATAATACTAAGGCAGGAAAGTTCGGATTTACACCACACTGCTGCAAGAACCACTGACAGAACCTAACTCGTGCAGGGTAATCTGCTGGTGACAGGGCCTGTACACGTTGCAAATGATAAGGATACAATTGATACTCTTTCAACAGTCTCCAGACAGTCGTATGAGGAACATTGACTTGCAACGCTACCCTTCGTGTGCTGATAGGAGTCATGTTCACAGCCTCCAGAATCTCCTCCTGTACTTCTGCAGTTGTAGATCTTGGTCGTCCCCTTCCCAAACCAGGAGAGTTAAATTTTCCATACTCGCACAGACGGTAATGGAGACGTACAAATGTCTTCCGATCTGGACATTGTCGCTGTGGGTACCTCTCCTGGTAAAAACGACGAGCCAGCGCAGCATTGCCGTCCGCCTTACCGTACATGAAGTGTATCTCTGCCAGCTCTTGATTTGAATACATGTCGCACAGTCTAACGCCTACACAACACTGAATGTAACCTTCGCCTCGGAATGAACTGTCAGAGTGCCCTCTTAATGTCTCCTTTGACGGCAACGACCTGCGGAAAGAAAAACGTTCCGGTGAATTTCAATGTTGTGAAGGCCATAACTCGGAAATAAAGCATTTCCGGACACATGTTGTAATGAACTATTTTGATTGTCTACGTATATGTGGGAAATACATACCTGAAATTATGCCCCGTGTTTGAAACACCCTGTATATAATTTGAACTGGAAATGGAAATTACGGAAAAACAGCTGAACGGATTTTAATAAGTGGACCTTCATTTTAAAGCTTGGGATTCAAGGATATGCGGGAAAATAGTAGTTTTCAGTGAAATGTCAATTTTCCTATTTTCATAAATCCATCTGTCGTCAGTTATCAAAGCTAATAGCTTTTCAGAAAGATGTAAAAACACACTACAGTAAACATTATACCCGAAGACCATAACCTGCAAGATTGCTGACGTATTTAGAGCTCAGATTTCAATATGTCGATCTTCATTTGTGTAATTTTTTTAGAATGTCTCTACATTGGTTATTAAAAAGTTCAAAACTTACTAAAAAGAATTTACAGGTCTAATTCTCTGATGTGTAACTTTCTGAGTACAGCTGTTTATTGGATATTAAAAACCACAAAACTTAAGGTGGTTTGATTACATGATTACCATTAAAAATGAAATATTATTATAGTTAATGCCATGATGTATTTGTCACTAACGATACACATTAATGATATGGATATATTGATAATATGAAAGTGAAACCTTTTGGGGTTATATAACTAGACGTAGAGAATATCTTAAATTAGATCTTCAATTATATAATTTACTGAGTAACGGCTATAAGGTAAAGTAGGCTATATAAAACTGAAAAGTACAAAACTTACGTAAGATACCAATATTGTTATTGAAATGAAATATTTTTAAATTTATTAATCAAGTCTTATGGGTCTTTTCAGATATTTAACCACGGTACGGTGTAGATTCTCTGATTTTCCTACGATCTGGTGGATTATTATGGAAAAACATTAGTAATGAATCATGCTTCCTATTTTAGCTGCGTCTTTAAATGCATCAAAATTAATATCATATTCATTTGGTTTAACCGATTCGATCTGAGATTGCTGCCAAGCATATCAATTTTGTTACAGGGAGAATAGTAGGCCATTTCACTTGCTGCAACTTCCCGCAACCAGCAACGAACGAAACACAAACAGCTAATAATTTCAGATGAACAATTTTATTTAGGACGTATGTAAGATTCTATAACCCTGCTAAAGCATTCGCCTCATTTTCCGTATCTCAGAAATCGATTCCTCACAACAGCATATACTGCTGAACATAACTTACGTCTCCAATTTTCCGCCACTAAATATTCATTACCAGTTTATGGCCAATATTATACAACATTGATTCAACGAATATTTTACGTGGCCAAAGTGATGTTCAGAATTCGCACGTATCTAATACACTCCAAAAGTTGTCGGATATTGCTAGCAATGTTATTGGCAAATGAAGAAAACGTGCCATCTATAAATTTAAATTTCGTTGATCATTTTGGGTTAGATCAGCTACGATACAATAAACTTACTGCAGAGGAAATTGAAGGTGCAAATCAAGCTTTCAGGTATAACTCCCTGTGAAGTTAATTTGAATAATTTCGAGGGAAAAATTGTTCCGGGGCCGGGTATCGAACCCGGGACCTTTGGTTAAACGTACCAACGCTCTCCCACTGAGCTACCCGGGAACTCTACCCGACACCGATCCAATTTTTCCCCTGTATATCCACAGACCTCAAAGTGGGCTGACAACCGTCAAGCAACCAACATTTGAGTGCACACTAACTCTGTGTGACTTTAAATTGTGGTTTTCTGTTACGTACAGTGACGTGTATTATGCAAATTAAGCTTTGAGGAATAACTCCCTGTAAAGATAATTTGAATAATTTTTCCCTCGAAATTATTGAAATTGAAGGTGTTTTTGTCTCGGAAAATGGTGAGGCACCAAAATACCGTTAAGTTGTGCATGGTAGACAAGGGAGACCAAATGAAGCCCTCACTGTGCTCTGAAAAAATATCCCCTCCTCATCTCTTATGACAGTTATAAATCAGAATTGTCCACACCTGTGGAGTAACGGTCAGCGCGTCTGGCCGCGAAACCAGGTGGCCCGGGTTCGAATCTCGGTCGGGGCAAGTTATCTGGTTGAGATTTTTTCCGGGGTTTTCCCTCAATCCAATAAGAGCAAATGCTGGGTAACTTTCGGTGTTGGACCCCGGACTCATTTCACCGGCATTATCACCTTCATATCATTCAGACGCTAAATAACCTAGATGTTGATACAGCGTTGTAAAATAACCCAATAAAATAAATAAATCAACACAGTGCGCCATGTCAGCAAAACAAGCTCACCAGAATGACTTTACTTCAGTTTTTATCATTTCGGATTGCTGTCCGTGCCCATTTCTCACACCATCTAATCCAGCAGTATTCAGTAGACCGGTATTGCTGGGAGGAAGAGGAAGGATTACAATTCCTAAGGAAAAACCAAAAGACATTACTTACTGATAAAATAAGAGGTCTATAAGATTTTGTAGCACTTCAGCAAGATCTTTTAGCAGGAAAAATAGCGATCCTGCCCTCTACATTTCAAGGCAGTTCATAGAGTTTGTACGTTGCTTTGAATGTTACATCATCGTTATTCATTAGTAGGGCTAGGATTTTGATGGAATTGCCAGAAACATTGCTGCTATAGTATTTGTGCGAGATCGTGCGTATTTGCTTGGTTTCCGCACAAAACCAATCCGCGAAAAGTCTAAAATTCCACATTCAGTATTTCCAACCTAACACACATAACAATTTCCCTCTTCTTACCGCTTAAGAGACATATTGATTTTACTGCTTTAGGCTTTTAACATATTATTTTTAGAGACGTTCAATATAGTAATAATTATAAATTGGAAAAACTTAATTATTGTTTTTAAATATTTGCAAAAATTAAGTAAACTCTATAACTCCACTAAAGTTACTGCATTCGTGATGCAAGTAACATTAAGGAAGCCGTGAAAAAATCAACAAGATTCCAGACTCATCATGGCGGCTACTTTGACCGGCAAAATTAAACTTGTGGATGTTATTACTGCAGTATGTTATATAAATAATATTGTTAAAATATTAAAATGAAAAATAAATCATTACATAACCTTACCGTTTGTTTTAAGTTCGCTTTTATAGACTGGGGGGAAAAAAAGACAGATGTATATCACGGCCTGCTGGAGTATAGTAAACACAGAAAACATTTTAAAGCAGCAATGTTGAAGATAGATATATGTCTCTATTGCGCGATACCTTTTCATTATGTAATACTTTCTTGTGTTTCTTCACTTTGCTCAGTTTCAATACGCACAGTTCCAAAAGTTGCGAGTGCGTTAAAAGCACGAATATGTGCAATAGCAACATCATGATCACGTATTGCTTTCAGTTAAATTACTGTATTTACCTTTTGTTGCTGAATTAAATTATTATTATCACCAGACACAATTAAAACTTTTTATTGCACTTATATACACGTACACAATGTAACAAACAAACGCCAGAGAAACAGCTGTACGTTTTACACTCCTTCGACTTCACACAGCCAGCCCAGGCAGGCTACCGGCAGCTTGGGGTATATGCATCTACTACAGTCTCGTGAGGCGTCCCTCATTGGTCAGAAGTTATGATGACGTGGGTTGTCATGCAACTTCCATGCTAACCTGTATTCAGCACTGCTGGTGCCAGCTCGGGAACGCAAGCAGTAAAAAATGTCTCCGTACAACCTATCAATTTACTCTCTTTTACATAATAACATACACATAAGTAAAACAAAAACGTGCTGTTCCGTTTGTGTAGATTATTCTGATGTATAGTAACGGAATTATATACGATATTTTGAACAATAAACAATCTTGTAAATTAAATTAAATGAAACTGAAAACCAAAAACATAATGAAACAAAAGTCTCCGTACACTACAGTTTATATGCATTCAAATCACCAACCACTCTTCATTCAGTGATCAGTTCGACCTGCTTTTGTTTTTATTCCATCCCTCTTTTTTTTCTTTTTGCAGTTTATTTTATATTTAACATTTCTTGTTTTCACAGAATTCTTCCATATACACACATCTTGATTAAACAGTAATTCAACAACAATATGCATTATAAAAGATAGATTTTTTAGATCTAAAGGATCAAGGATAACCACTATTTGCATCGAAACTAGACAACATTTAGATTACAATCAAGCAAAGTACTCGTAAGTAATCTTAACTCCTTTTTCACATCTCCAAAACCAAAAGACTTCTATCCCATTTGATCACTAAATAATGCTCATAATTTGTATGAATAAATCATACTTTTATGTTTACAGTATATGAATGATAATTTATACGCACATCACAATCAACCTACAACATCGATTACTGCAAACTTCGATATGATACACAGTTCTCCAAGACGTGTCATTTTCTAAACATTGAATAACTTTAACCCAAGATTTTATCCATTTATTCATTTTAACATGATCATAATTTGCACAACATTATTTGATAAATATGTATTATAATGTAACATGAGTTATATGTACACAATTCCAATTTAATCATATTTGAATTTACACTACATTGAAAATCATCATTTTACCTTATTTCTTGTTACAATTAGTATACATATAACTCATGAAATTTTATCACCATGTAATTACACACTGCTCATATTTGCTTTCTTAAATCTAATTTAATCTAAGTTCAGATCACATAATTTTAATATATCTGATGATGCCTCACAAGGCGAAAACGTTTATATACCTTATATTCAGGTAGCAAATAAACATTTGCAGATATTGTGTCTTTGATTGAAATTTATAACATTATTCCATCCCTCATGCTTTTAGGCATTGTTGGTACTAGTTTTCTTGTTTTCTGTGGCTCAATGTTGCCACATTCTTCTAGAATTTTTCCCTCAATTGTTGCTTGCTGCTTATCTTATGCTTTCTCAGCCTTCGTTTTATTTCATCTCATAAATGTTCTATGGCGTTCTTGTCGGGGGATGATGGAGGAGTATGGAGTTGTTTTTTGTACTGTACATCAACCAGAGCTTCACATTTGAGGCAGTGTGTTTAGGGTCATTGTCTTGATGAAAGATAAATGTCTCACTGATGTTGAGTCTTTCAGCATTGTCGTCTATGTTTCCTTCAGGATGTTCAAATATTGTATCCAGCCCATAGTCCCGTCCACAAAAACCAAATTTCCCAAATCTGCAGCACTCATGCAGCCCCAAACAAAAACACTATCTCCTCCATATTTTACAATAGGGCACAAATTCTTGATCTTTAATTGTTCACTTGGCTTTCTCCATACCACTGTCCTACCATCCGAAAGACTGAAGATGTTGACTGAATTCACAGTCTACTATATACAGTCGCGAAGCTTGAGGTGATTTTTTGCAAATCTCGTGATAAAGCGCTCCAAGCGGTTAGCAACTAGAAACAATAGACTGTCCATGGTCGACTTTGGACTGTGTCGTATTTCCATCGAGTGCTAGCTCGTTGCGTATTTCACATTGATGCTTGTGAAATGTTCGTTATTGGTTGTAATGAAAATGTTAATGGCTAAAATACAATAATTGGAATAATAATATTTTACTAGAGACGTAGAAAAATTAAGTTTGTTTTAATGAAATTTATTGATCAAGTTTTATTTTCAATTCTGGTGGGATTATTATTGCTTAGGCCTACTTTTTTCTTTTCAAAGGATATGTTTTTAATTATAGCTGTTAATTTTGTTGTTATTTGTATTTGTTGCTTTACTAGAGACGTAGAAAAAGTCTGTTACAATAAAATTTATTGATCACGTTTTATTTCCAATAATTCTGGTGTGATTATTATTGCTTAACCTCATCCCACTTTGTTAACTACGTAGCCTACACTACAAGTACCGGTACACGTAAGTTACTCCATTAATTCATATTTCCATTATTATTGTTGTAAAGGGAAATGCAAATTAATATTTATTGGTTTCATAGTTAATTATCGCTATAATCTTGAATGAGTGAAGCGATTATAGTAAATTTCAGTTCGTTTTGCACAAACAAAAATTATATTAACTTATTTATTGCAGGTATCTTCGAGTTTATGGTGGAATTTAATATACTTCATTAAAATAATAAATTAACTTAATGCATTTAATATTTCAATAATGGAAGGAAGGTGTTAATTTTTCCAAAAGAACACGACAACGAAAGTGTAACATATTTTGTCGTCTACTAGAGAGAGATCTGCGATGATGAGGCGATAGGAGCGATCCTAGTGGTGGGCAACTACCCATGTTTGCATTTTTACTACATATTGAGCTTCGCGACTGTATATAGTAGACTGTGCTGAATTCCAGAAGCCCTGCGGTTTGTTAACGTGCTCCTTTGCGAAAGCCAATCTCTTCTGCTTGTTGACGTTGCTAACATAGGGCTTCTTTCGGGCAACTCGGCCATGGTAACCTTCGTCTTTTATGACATTTCGTATAGTCTGAGATACTACCTCTACCCCATAATCTTCTTTAGCCATTGCCGCCAGTCTCTGTGCAATTATCTTTGGATTTTCTCTGACGGATCCCAATACTGCCCGTCTATGGTTGGATTCCAGTTTCTTGGATCGTCCTGATCGACTTCTACTAACCAGTTATTTCGTGTCATTGTACTTTTTAAACACATATTGTACAGAAGAGGGTTTTTTTTTTACATCTTCTGCTATTCTTTATCGACTGTCCCTCCTTTCTCAACTTAACAATTAATTCTCCAATTGGTATTGGTATTTCCATTGTAGTCCCAAATTTTGCTGCGTATTACCTTATTACAGTCACAGGCAACTCTATACTGACTCTGCAGCTTTCTGAACAACAACAAACACAGGTTCTCTTACACCAGTGCTGCCCTTACGGAGACTATGTACCCTCCCTTAATTCCGAGTTGTGTTGTGTAGTGTTTACAAGAAAATGTACAGAGGTAACTGCGCTGTTTTCTGTAGGTATTAACTGTAAACAGAGTATATTTTACGTAATAATAAAATTTATTTTTACTATATATTTAATCAGATTTTTTCATAAATGTTAATATGTAAGCCTGGTGTACGGAGACATTTTTACTGACTGTACATGCCCCATCACGCGATCTGCAATAACAAAATGTATTTAGAAACGTTTCAGAACTTTATGATTAAATAGACAGAAAGTTCAATCATGGATTTACTTAGATATCGTGATTCTTATAATCAATCAGTTCTTGGGTTGCTTGGGTGGACTGCACGTCACTGGAATAGACACATGCAAATATACAAAGAACGCCAGATGTAGGAAATACCTAGCCCGTATTAATAGAGGTACTGAAGTCACTGATAACTCCCATCAGCAGAATGGTGCTGGGAATATGCGACATGTGGTGAACTTTGTGTCGTTGAAGTTCAATGAACAACAGAATATTATTATTAGTTTGATTACAATATCGTTGCAACATTAACGAAAGCCAAATCATGCTAAAAAATAAAACAGGAACGAAAAAGTCACAACTGTCTATATTTAATAGAAAATAGCTTACTTCTTAAAAATAAATTTTCCGCTTGTAAAGTATTAAAATATTCAATACTGAATAATCAATGCAATTCTTCTATTGGAATTCACAGGAAAACTCTACAAGACGTAAAATTAAAGAAATTGATAACTACCGGTACTTAATTTCCCGCGAAGGAATATATCTGTTTCGCAAACGTTTCTATGATTATTATTGTGTAAAATTTCTAACTCCTTCAAAAATTGTATTCCTTATGACGTATTTAAATATGAAGAAATGAAAGTAATTCTACAATATAATATTAAAACAGTAATATTTGAAAAGTTGAAAGGACTTTCTAAACTAAATCACTTCGCGAAGTTCGACTAATTCTTCTTCTACAGTGGATGATCATATTATTAGAGCCACTTGATGAAATCAGAAAATTCATCTTCCAATTGTTGTGCTGGCAACAGTACAGGGACATCATTTTATTTTTACTTCGATTTTTATTGTAGCTGACTTTTTGAATGTACTTCACTCCCACCCCTTCTACTAATGAAGTTCAACCGTCCTCCACACAGATCCAAGACCGCATATACAGTCATAGCAGCCTTACGGTCACAGTAAACAGTACGTTCCAAAAATATGTTCGCGTTTTCCAGTGACGAAAGAGCTTTCAATATTGAATCATATTCGGACAGGTACTGTCGTCCATTTGCCAACGTCGCATCCCGGTTTCCTCTGCCAGCTTTTATTCGCCAGCTAATGGCTGGGCTGTCTTAGCTCTTTTCTGAAAACATTAATTTCTGTTAGCAATTGGACGTCTACGTAATATTACACAACTATTTAAAATAATTTAAATGAAAGGGACTCGTTATATAATTAACTGTCACGTGATTTCCCCCCTTTCTACGACCCTGCGACAAAACAACTTGGACGGATTGAGTAATTTTATCTTTTCGGATCGGACAGAAGTGAAGATTGAATTTACAGTACGTAAGGTACTCTTTTATAAAGTAGGTACAGAATTATTTCAACATAAATTACTAGTACGAAGGACGAAACTGGTACTTTAAATTAGGTACAATAGTCTATAGTGCGATAATATGCACAAAAGAACTGAAGCCTATATCGAAATAAAAGTACATCATTTTCAAAACTGTGTTTAAATATCCATATTATGGTTATTTTTCATTTTAACTTCATTCTCTATATTGTACGCTAATGTGCTGTAGACCGTATAATATACACTGCATAATGAATACGTCCACATGGACAGCTCAGTTCGTGAGTAAAAACACTCATTGTTAATACTGTACTGTATTTTGATTAAACAAAAACCTAATGAAAATGATCAAACTCAAAAGCGCAATATTTCCTAGTTTACGTAAATGGATGAACTACTTTTCTTCCCTCCTATACCTAGTAAAGTGATTTGTTTGTATATTACGCCAGTATCATCGAACTCCAGTCGTGGAAGGGGGTAGCAATCGGCGTTGATCCAGAGGTATAGGCAAGTTAATATAAAAATGTTAGAAAAAATAAAATGATGTCCCTGTATTATGCTGCTTTTTCTGTCCGCCGAGTTAACTCTGTGGTAGCGCGTCTGCCTCCAGACTAGTCGGCCAGGGTTCGATTCCCGGGGAGGAGGGGGCGGTCTGAAATTTTCATGTAAAATTTCCACCTCGGGACTAGGACAGATGGCGGTGCACAACTTCTAATCACTAGATTGTGCACCAATATGCCTGGGTTAAATCCCAAATCTCTCCTCAGTGCATATGAAGGGAAGGCATAATATGTCACTGTTGATGGTGATTCGTCAGTCGGATGGGAACTTTAAGTCTGGCGGCCCCCTTGGTGCTATTCGACAGGAATAGGCTACTTGCCGGCACCGGGTTTCCCCTTCTCCTTTTCTCACCTTCACCATCATCCTCACCCATTCCCTACACCACACTTACACATACACTCACCTAGTACACGACACAACTCTTCACAACTCATCATGCATAACGTGGCCCGCCGAAGCGGTGTGCAAACTTGAAAATGGGTCACAGTTCTGCCATCTATCAGTAGTATTTGGAACCGGAATCTCGTTAACTGAAAAGGGTAGGCATTAGACACACACATGTTGCTTTTTCTTATTGGATATCATGAAGTACACATTTCAGTAATAAATAGTACATTATGCAACGAGCCTATAATGATAGTAATTAAGAAGCGAGTATGGATATTTATGAAACGAGCGCAAGCGACTTTCATAATTTTCATACGAGCTTCTTAATTACCATTATAGGCGAGTTTCATACGACTTTTTATGCTCGACCATATTTCTAACTTGAAATTACCGGTATTCAGATGTATACATTTTATTTGTAACTGACAAGATCGGAAGTGACCTTGTTCTAGGTCGTGAATTGTGAGATGTGAGCAGACGCGACAGTATTGATTTTTTCCGAGGAACAATAATGTCATTGACCTTGACGTAGTCCCGTTAAACTTGATAATATTATAATATTATAACCTTGATTATTGAATTAGACATTGAAAAACGAGATGACAAATTGAATTTATTTGAATATTATTTACAATTAACGCTAATTATTATAGTAACAGAACATAACCTTCTGCGACAGTATTGGATTTCCAGCCTCCGTGACTTTTCGCTAATTCTCTTTCGATTGCATATCCGAGAATAATCGATACTTGCGGTTTTATAACGGTACAAAGCTGACTTGTCATTGGCTGAACACATGTAAGCTGAGTTATCATTGGCTCAAGACCTGTACTTTAATGAATAGTTGTACTTTAATGACGTGCATTAAATGACTGCTACCAGATGTATAATTAGTACATTTCGGCATGGTCGAGCATAAAATACAATTATAGCTTTCAATAATGTAAACAAGCTACTAGAATGGCATGGTGCTGGTCTTATAATTCCATGGACCTGGGTTCGATCCCAGTGTACTCCCGATTTATAATTTCGTGTTGGGAAATCTTGTGGCCCAGATAAAAGAGCAGTTTTCTCCGGGAGCCCCGGCTCCCCTGTGGCATCCCAACAAATCTCCATCATCATCTCATCTCATCACAGGTGTAGCGTAGACTAGCGCACCCTGGGCAACGACTCTGTCGGTAATTGTCTACATAGCTGGCTTTATATGGGTGAATGACGGATAGTCAAGTACCCACCATTAGTTAAAAAAAAATTGAAACAATCGAGTATATATTTTTAAGGTTTATCAAAAATCCTACTTTTATCAATCCCTAATAATATGATCACCCACTGTATTTCTTCCAGTAATAAAATTATTGTTGTTCAACGCCGTTATACAATATAGACACAAGGTCTCGTTTTTCTTGTGCATTACATAAAAGTTCACAAAATTATAACCATAAATATACTGTATGTCCAATTAATTATAGATATATCCACTTTATTTCATTGCAAAAATACAAATGCTATATCCACTTTTTATGTCCACTGCATGAATGTACAACACATTATGTTCAGTGCTGTAATGGTAATTTTTTTTCTTTGCCATACGCCCCACCCCTTGTTTTCTCCCTTAAAATATATTTTACTCTCCCCTCTCTATCTCTCCGACTCCGAAAAATTGTATGGATAAATGTTGCAAGATAATATGAATGGGATATATATATATTTTTTTTATTTTATTGAGTTATTTTACGACACTGTATCAACATCTAGGTTATTTAGCGTCTGAATGAAATGAAGGTGATAATGCCGGTGAAATGAGTCCGGGGTCCAGCACCGAAAGTTATCCAGCAGATGGGATATATGAGGGGGTCAGATGCAAAGGGGTATAAGTGCACTTTAGTAACTTTACAGATAATGTGAGTGAAAGTTACTAAGCTTTCGTAAATTCTACGAGGTTTCAATTTGAAATTTAATGTGTGATGTGGGTAAATATATATCCTTTGCCACTAAAATTTTATATGCTTTCGTTTACTCAGGATGCACTTCACTTTTTTTTTAGAAATGTCACTTGTACTCCTTTGCTTCTGATCCCCCTCATACGTAAATGCCACCATCGTCCTGGCTGGCATTCACACTATAAAAATAGTAATATGCGTTACAAGAGCGGTATGTCGAAGTTTTCATGTTCGAGGAAAAGATTGAAAAAGCGAAACGTAGTTGAGCTTTTTTAATTTCCGAGAATTGAAAGAAAACATACCGCTCGTGTATCGTACATTATTTTGTGCGAAGATCGTTTATTACATATCTGAAAGAGGAATTTCTAATTAGTTGCAATGAAATCTCCATCTTGGTTTCTGTTCAATGACGGCAAATTTGCAAAACAAAAATATCTATCTTCAACATTGTTGCTTTAAAATGTTTTCTGTGTTTACTATACACCAGCAGGCCGTGATATACGTCTGTCTTTCCCCCATTTGATTTTTTCACGGCTTCCTTAATGTTACTTGCATCACGAATGCAGTAACTTTAGTGGAATTGTAGAGTTTACTTAGTTTTTGCAAATATTTAAAAACAATAATTAACAGTGCAATTTAGGTGAAATTGCAGTGGTAAGTTTCCAATTTATAATTATTACTATATTGAACGTCTCTAAAAATAATATGTTAAAAGCCTAAAGCAGTAAAATCAATATGTCACTTAAGCGGTAAGAAGAGGGAAATTGTTATGTGTGTTAGGTTGGGAATACTGAATGTGGAATTTTAGACTTTCCGCGGATTGGTTTTGTGCGGAAACCAAGGAAATACGCACGATCTCGCACAAAAGTCTTTGTAGGCCTACTATGATTGTTGTATGAAAACCACTGACAATTTTTTCTCCTGTAACATAGGCCTACGGTGTTTTTCTTCCTCTTAACAGCTATTTCAGTAGATGGCCGATACAAAACACTCACCATATGCTTAATATCTCAAATTTTCATTTTTTGTAGTATGGTTTTTTACAAAATACCCTCCAATTAGTATCAAAAGTGTTTAAATTCCTCGACATTACCGGCTAAATATGTACGGTAAGCTAATAGCGATCTGCAGTGTTCTGAGATACACAAGGGACGTATATCCAAGTGCAAATAACAGCAGAATACATTCCACTCAATCGGATATCACCAGGCAAGCCGCTGCAATATCGAGTAATAAATTTGCAGAATGCTGCGTTGCGGAGTGCCGGATATCCAGGGTGTTTATACAGGCTGCTAATTGCCGAAAACCAGTAAGTAATATAAACAATTATTTCTATAATTTCAAATTTTGACAAAATACAATTCTATAAAGGCTTGTCGTTAGAGTCGATATATTCTGAACACCAACGCAATCGAGAGCTGTAATTATATTACATATAGATAATTTACTATCTGTGATAATGAGAACGAGCTGCTGCGATATAGTAAGGCAATATTCACGACTTGACGCTCTGAAAAGTATATTTTAGGAGCCTAAAATAGGCTTCATGAAAGAAATAGGCTCCAAAATTAAAAATAGGCACCTAAAAATCATATATATTCGTAAAATGAGATTTCACTACATCTTACTGAAAATTAATAATTGTCTCTTATACTGGTATCTTACTTACTTACATACTTACTTACTTACTGGTTTTTAAGGAACCCGGAAGAAGTTCATTGCCGCCCTCACATAAGCCCGCCATTAGTCCCTATCCTGAGCAAGACCAATCCTATCTCTATCATCATATCTCACCTCCCTCAAATCCATTTTAATATTATCTTCCCATCTACGTCTCGGCCTCCCTAAAGGTCTTTTTCCCTCCGGTCTCCCAACTAACACTCTATATGCATTTCTGGATTCGCCCATACGTGCTACATATCCTGCCCATCTCAAACGTCTGGTTTTAATGTTCCTAATTATGTCAGGTGAAGAATACAATGCGTGCAGTTCTGCGTTGTGCAACTTCCTCCATTCTCCATCCCTCTTAGCCCTAAATATTTTCCTAAGAACCTTATTCTCAAACACCTTTAACCTATGTTCCTCTCTCAAAGTGAGAGTCCACGTTTCACAACCATAAAGAACAACCGGTAATATATTATTATTATTATTATTATTATTATTATTATTATTATTATTATTATTATTATGTACACTGATGACCGTGGTATTGATTCCAGTCGGGTGGTGGTGTCCGTTCTTATGCTTGTATCAGTGATGATAATATTCGTTATGGTGCAAACAGTGGTGATGGTGGTAGTGAATAAAATTGTAATAATAGTTGTGATGGTTTTATTGGTGATAGTAGTACAGGGGCATCATTTTATTTTTACTTGCATTTTTATTGTACCTGCATTTCTGAATGTACTTCACTCTCACCCCTTTTCACTAATGTCCTTGCTGTCAGACACACAAACTTACGGCCGCTGTTGCATT
This sequence comes from Periplaneta americana, assembly GCA_025594305.2. Classification (NCBI taxonomy): domain Eukaryota; kingdom Metazoa; phylum Arthropoda; class Insecta; order Blattodea; family Blattidae; genus Periplaneta; species Periplaneta americana. The sequence continues at coordinate 63,324 of JAJSOF020000039.1, read as the reverse complement.
AAAAAGTCTTCAAGCAGTGAAGTAAACACTGCAGTGTATAGTGTGTTTCAGAAATATGATTGGTTTTCTATAGAAGAAAGAACCTATATTAATAATATCGTACTAAAAATTATATTCAAGAAACGATAAATTCAATTTCAGAGAATATGCTTCAAAATGTTTTTAATAATATGCGTACTGAATTGAAGCCTGCATTGTAATGAACGGCAACCATTTTCAGCAACTTGTTTAAAAATTCAGATTAGCTTATTTTGAATTGAGGTGGCTAGAAGCAAAGGAATGCTAGTGGCATTTGTAATAACATGAGTTAAGTGCATCCAGTGTAAGCTAAAGTATCTAAAATTTTAGTGGCAAAGGGATATTTTAATCGCATCACACATTAAAATTTAAGTAAAAATTTCACCGATTTTACGAAAGCTTAAATATTTAAACCCCATTTTCTCAAAAGTAACTTATTAGTGCACTTACAGCACTTTACTTATGACCCCCTCAATTTAAATGCACTCTCTATATTGTATGATAACATCAATAATTAATATGCTAAATAAAGTGACATTACATAACGAACATAGCTGCCTCAAAAGTTGAGTTTTTGAAAAAAAAATGTTACTACTCCACTGTATTTTGATAAATTCCGTAAAAGTGATGATCAAACTGAAAATCGTAATATCGTATTTCCCTACAACATAAATGGATACACTACTTTTCTCTTCTCCTATACCTAGTAAAATGATTTGTTTACATATTGCACTAGTAACATCAAACTCCTGTAATGGAAGGGGGCAACAGTGTTTCGGAGTATAGCCAGGTTAATGTTAAAAATGTTGGTAAAAATAAAGTGATGTCCCTGTAGTATTAGCATTATAGTGCTTTGCACATGTGTTACTTCACATGCGCTCCCATTGGTTGGTGAGTCATTAAGGCCCATTCACAATGAACATTAAACATAACCGTAACATAAAGACAGAAGTTTGCGCCCAGGCTACCAAATGGGATCATTCACAATGATTCACATAAGCATTGACATAAGACGTTAACATGAAAGTCTGCAAACTCCAAACTTTCATGCTTATGCTTACGTGATTTGCAAACAGAACACAATCGTGGAGCGCTGAAGTATACGACAGAATATGAGGAAATGGCGTCGTTGTTATGTTTCCATGGTTACCAAGTATGTTTGCTGTTATGTTTATGTTCCCATCGTGAATGATGGTATGACTTCTTGATTTTACCGTAACGTTAAGTTAACGCTTACGTTATGTTTAATTTTCATTGTGAATGAGCCTTTACTTAGCTGAGAGCGTTGTAGACACTAGTGCGTGCATATCCTGGTTACAGACGCGTCCACTACTACAGTTCTACAGTTCTGTGCGGTGTATGAGCAGTACAACTAGTGACTGATGCAAGGAGGTACGTTCAAAGACACATTACTTTAATTTTCACTTTTCTTTATATGAACGTATTCGGTCACTTAATTCATACACACACATTCAGTATCGTGTGAACCACGCTCTCTTGCATTTCGTTCCGTTGTTTATATCTGCTCCAAAGACATAGATCTGGTATAGAGTGCAGTCATTGCATTACACATAACAGCGGAGGTCGAATAAGAAAGGACCGGCTTCTTCTGCAGAGGTGAAGCGATCGGGAAATGGGTAGTGATACTGTGCGATTAAAAAATTTCAATACAAAAGTTTAGTTGAATGTTTCTAGGCTTCTAGTGCTCAGAAAGGAATAAAAATTTCCAGGCTTATGCAATCAATCATTCTGAATTCAGTGGTATAGGAGACAATTAATTGGTTTCGTATCCAAGTGCAAAAGAAAGGCCCTAACTGATAACCTGTTTTCCAACTTTGCTAGGTGTACCTCATTCTTCAGGTGCACATTACTTGCTACTATCTCCACTCATATACCTTGCATTTTCTTAAGTTAGCCACTATTGTGTATTGTAAATTCCAAAGCAAAATTTAGTTAAATATTTCATCCCTAGTGAAACAGAAAAAAATATTGAATTTTGTTTAAAATTTTTTACAATTTTTTCAATGCATATACATTTTTTTCTCGTGTTATGTGTGTGACATTCTTAAACCCGTAGGTCTACAATGTAGAACAGAGGCTGCAGAAAACATTGTAAAAATTTCATGTAAATTGATTCAGTAATTTCAGAGAAATATGCACTTAAGTTTGAAAATGTCAACTTATGGAAAACTGTATAAAAAAAGAATGTATGAATTACATGCACCGCCAAATTTAAAGAGGTCATTTAAAAGGCTTATCTGCAGAAATACCCTCCACAATATTTATATTGTTTTAAAGACCAGTTTTGCAATTTATTTTAAAACACAAAATAAAAAATCGAATTTTTGACCCCTAATCACTACCTGGTTCCCTTAATATGTATACTTTAATAAGTTATACGGTACCTTCAATTAGGGCCTATGTCATGAAGCATAGGCTGTACCTGCCTTTCCCTCCTGATGCATCCCTTATTCGGTATTGATCACCTCATCTCAAAGGGCTCAAGAGCTGAGCTGCTAATTATATGGTAATTGCGGTTCCCGTAATAGCAGTAATGGGATTCTTACTGCTACGACTAATAATAATAATAATAATAATAATAATAATAATAATAATAATAATAATGTATAATATATAATATAATAATATATAAAATAATAATAATAATAATAATAATCTTTATATATAATTTGAACTGGTAATGGAAATTACGGGAAAACGGCTGAACGGATTTTAATAAATGGCCCCTCATTTTGAAGCTTGGAACCCAAAGTTTTTCGGAAAAGTAGTAATTTTCAGTGAAATGTCAATTTTCCTACATAATTTTCCTATTTTCCAAAATCCATCTGTTGTCAGTTTTGAGAACTAATTTTATCGAATCACGGCCGACTTGATTGAATTTCAGAACAAAACACACACTACAATAAACAATAGGCTATTACACGAAGTCCATGACCTGCAGGATTGCCGACATATTTAGAGCTCAATTCAATTTATTATTAAAAACTGATTCTGCAGTATATAATAATTTTCTGAGTACAGCTGAGTATTGGATATTCAAATCTACGAAACTTGAGGTGGTTTGACGACATTATTATCATTAGAAATTAAATATTATTATAGTTAATATCATGATGCATCTATTTTTCATTAATTGTACATAATATTGATGCTATATTAATGACATGAAAGTGAAACGTTTTGTGGTTATGTAAGTAAATGTAGAGAATATCTTAATTTAGATCTTCATTTCTATGATTTACTGAGTGGTTGCTATATATAACTACAAAACTTAAGTAAGATAATAATATTGTTATTAAAAATCAAATATGTTTTAGCCCAGTGGGGTTGGGTCCTTTTCATATACTTAATGGCAGTGTGGTGTAGATATTGATATGTGTCATTGTCTTCAGTATTGGCTCGACAGAGCGCAAAAATTACAGTTCCTAAGAAAAGATCAAAAGGTATTACCTACTGATAAAATAAGAGGCCTAGAACATTTTTAGTCTCCAGATCATTTCAGCAAGATCTCTTAGTAGAATAAAATGATTTTACGCTCTACATTTCAAGTTCTACATGCAGCAGCTATACGAAAATGCTATTGTTCGAAAGCTTAGCAAACCTGACATTTTTTAACTTTTGCCTACAATCCACAATGACCTGAAATAGCTACTGCTATCGTCCTGACATTGATACTTGCGTTTTCGCGTTGAAACTCAAAAACTGAAGTTGGATAGGTTCAAGAAAAAGTATTTGGCCTAAAAAAAAATCCATTCAGAGGGAGTATGTTTCATTATTATGGAAGCAAATAACTATCAAAAATACAAGTATTCTTCATTGAAAATAAATCTGAAAAATGTTTATTTGAACGTCTAACGGACTTAGTTTGCAGGAGCATTTGCTGCACAAGCCACTAGTGTGACTTTATTTTTAATTTAATCAAAAAATTTATAATCGGTCACATTTACTACTACAGTTCCGTCGCTCATATTTCCGGCAGCCAATCACCTTGCAGGTCGGCTACATTTAAACGTGTGCGTCTTGTCATTCGCTATTGATGATGTAATGAATTTCCTGTGGCTCGATAAATAATATAATCGCCCGCCATTTTGGCTCTTTCGTTGGCGTTCGCAGAAAGCACACGAAGACGTTATTTGCCGCTCAATTATTTGCTGAATTACAGTGCGTTTGATTTATTATCATAGGAGCTACAACATGATAATGTTTAACGGTGCGGCAAATAGATTCCTCATATGGTAGCTCGACAACGAAAGAACAAAAATGGGGAACGATACTACCTACCTAGACTTTATAGAGCCTTCACTTCCTAAGACGTAAGCAAAGAGGAGGAGTCACGCCGGGAATAACAGCGTCGGGACTACAGTTACAAGTATCTCAGCCTTTATATTATTTGTTAATATATAAATTGGTTTTTTAGATTTTATTGTTTACAGTTTGGGAATGTTACTCTTTTTTCAGTCAAATGGAATATTGGTTAAAATGAACAGAAATATTTTGAAGAATTGGTAAGTTTCCTTTATAGCGTAACAGTCGAAAAAAGTGTAGAAATACTTTTTTTTCAAATGTGGAAAAAGGAACAATCATAAAAACGGTGTTACAATGTTGTTTTTTTGGTCTCGACTAATACACCTTTGTAGGTTACAAACTCTTCTCCCCTACTCCTAGATATTTTCTCCATTTCTTTTGTATGTGTATCTTGTTCACCTTTCCTTTCTTTCTTCTTGCCTCATTATCTTCCTCTTCTAACATTGTTGTTTTTTACTCGAAGACACTAACTTCAAAAACTATTTTCCAAATCTTGCAGACAGAATACGATGATCAAACAGTCCACACCTGTGGAGTAACGGATAGCGCGTCTGGCCGGAAAACCAGGTGACCCGGGTTCGATTCACGGTTGGAACGAGTTACCTGGTTGAGGTTTTTTCCGAGGTTTTCCTTCAACCCAATATGAGCAAATGCTGGGTAACTATCGGTGCTGGACCCCGGACTCATTTCACCGGCATTATCACCTTCATCTCATTCAGACGCTAAATAACCTAGATGTTGATAAAGGGTCGATTTCCAAAACGAGGTCTAAACCACAGCCATGGTTTTAAACCTCATTTGGATTTATAAAACGAGGTCTTTTTCATTTTTCTGAGCCATGGCTCGAAACCATGGTCTGAAGCAGAGACCACGGCTGGGGCAGGTTTAAAACCACGGCTTCATGTATACAAGATGGAGGTAGTAGATCAGCTGGGTGATTATCAAAGGAAAATTTGTGTCTACGAGTTTTGAATTCCCAGATTTATGAGAGACAGAAATAATCCTTTGTAACTGTATAACGACGATAATTTTATTTCAGCCGAATATTTATATTTTCGAAGGAATCAAAGCAAAATTTAGCAAGAATGGTAAATAATACTCTGCAAAGAAATGCAAGAGGCGGTATATTGACAATTTTTTTACACCTTCTTATTGCTTTAAGGGAAGCAAGATATAATATTTTATATTAATTATACCTTTATGTCTATAAGACGATATAACTTAATTCTTAGTCTTTACAACAGTTTTGAACATTTCATTTAATACTCGAAAATGATGTGAGCCTACAAGAATATGAAGCAAATGTGATTTTGTTCTCTTATTTTAAGTTTTATGCTACTTGGATCTAATGTAAAAATAAACCATACTACATTTTAGTTTCAATTGAAATTTTAATTCAGTTTATATTTAGTTTATTAATTCCTTGGAACCGGTTTTCAGGTAGTTAATGTTGGTAATAGTTATGAACTCGTGCTAATGATTTGGTCAATATCTTTCTGGTACCTAAAATTCCGTTCCCTGTTAATTACTAAGTAATGCTAGTATCTTAAACGTACATACTGTATATTCTGTAAAAGCGTAAATAGCTATAACAATAACTTAGCTGAGAACAAAAGAATGTGACTTATGCAATTCAATAGAAATATTAATCCCGATGTTCATTTCTTTCTAATATCGACTGTTTATCAGGAATAAAAACCGATTCTTAGCTGCGTTGCCATATATGAAACCCACGAACCTCCGTTTCTTCTCAAGCCGTGTCTCGAATTCGTTTTAGAAATCCCAAAAGGATTCAGACCTCCATCGCGGTTTAAAAGCCGAGGTTTGGAACCACGATTTCGTCCGTGTTTTAGAAATCGACCCTATGAGTCCTAAATAATCTACTAAAAAAAGAATGATCAAGCATAATCTGCAACACCTGTGATAAAAAAACACTAAAATAGTTAAGAAACTAAGGGTGCTATTCATAGACACTTCGCTAGCCCGCGCTACGGGTGTGCTAAACTAGCCCCGGCTATCGACTGGTTACTTGTACAGGATTCATATCATATCATATCGCTAACACGGGTTTATGAATACGAAAAACGTTAGTTCGCTGATCATCCACCGGAAGCCCGCGCTAAGAATGTCTATGAATACGGCCCTTAACGATTATTACAGTGATTGTCAGCGCTCCAAGCGTACCGTATGAAAACTAACACAATAGTGCTCCACTATTGAGTGCAATAAAAGTAACATTCCTGGAATGTTAACGTTCTTCTACTCAACTGCAAAGCACGGGTCATGCCATTGGCTTTAGGATGATAGGAATATTACTCTTTTCTGCTCAATAGTTAGGACTATGATATATGAACAACTTTGTTATCTCAGTTTATTTTCGCAATTTTTGGAATTTTACCCCTTTTCCACTCACCGATTCAATTACAATGTTATTCAATTATTACGCACATGAATTTTATTTCGTGCTGTGTACAGTTTTGGAAGACGTCTGTAGGCTAGTACGCCGACTAGAGTGACATCTTCTGTCCAGTTGAGCGGCATCTCCCAGTTCGTAACTGTCCTTTCATTTCGAGGCGTTTGCTTGCATGCCTTTAACAACAACTAAGAATTGAAAAATATTTTGTATTCAGCAATTATGGTTACACTCATGGTAGACGTAGTCTCCTTCACCCCTCCAGACGCATAACATCATCGTCTGTGGATGTGCGGGTGTTGTGTGTTGAAACGAGAAAACGATTTTTTTTGTAGTGCTTCCTCCGATGGCATACAAGTTTCGAGCCGCCTCCGCTACCTTTGCTCCTCCATTAAATTCAAACAGAAGAATATGTCGGAAGTGTTCGCATTTTTTCACTTGACACTCCCTTTTGTTTAGCCCACAAACATCCTTCAAATCCGAAAAATGCAAGGCACGACCCTCCAAATAAGAAATGACCATCTGCTAATAACGCAATGTTTTGGTGAAGAACAAAACTTATGCACCAACCTAATAGTGTGCATTAATATTCTTAACTAGCCGTACCCGTGCGCTCCGCTGCACCCGTTAGAAATAAATATAAAGTAATTACATAATTAAAATAGGACGTTTGATCCAGGGAACATTCGTGTTTGATAGAAGGATAAATCGTTTAATATGTTACTTAATTTAAATTGTGTTCAAAAAATTAAAATGCGATCATTTTGGTCCAGAAACACTCATTTGGTGCAATGACAATTCCTTTAACATGTTTCTTAATTGTTATTACATGCAACCATAGTTTAAAGAAGATTGACATCATTTAGATTTAATGTGTATATTTTATTTTACTTGGTATAGGTTTCCATTGAATTATGGTAATAACTCAATTTTAACCCTTGTTTTCTACGTATTCAGTAAATGGCGCTTGGCCCACTATGGTTCTGAACCCTTGAAATAACTTAAATTATATTATGTAATATTACATATTATATTATATTAATTATACTATATTATATTATATTACATATTATATTATATTATATTATATTATATTATATTATATTATATTATATTATATTATATTATATTATATTATATTATATTATATTATATTATATTATATTATATCAGAAGTTACTGTAATAACATTATAGCATTATGTCCATCTAGAGAAACTACACTTTCCAATGGTGAAATAATAATTAATTATACAAATCGGTTAATTTAACTTCCGATATTACTTCATACAAACACAGAAACATTCTCTGTAGGCTATCTTTCATAGCTTTCGATTGTTGCTGTCCAAGGCCCCTTATAGACGAAGTCATTTATTTTTTAATTCATTACACGGCCTTAGATGGCAGTTATTTTAATTTTAAAACTCATTTATCTCATTAAATATCAGTCCTATGAAACTTCTTCAAGGAATAAAACTTATCGCAAATTATTTTTAAAGAAACTTTTGTTATGTAACATTTTTCACAAAAATCAATAATAAGCGAGATATTTCGATTTATTTAATTCAGGCCCCCTTATAACCCCTCTTTTAAATAATGTATTTTGAATGCCATATAGCCTAAAATCTAAGTTACAACGAACTTAATTGATATTCCAATTTTCATATAAATCTGTTCAGCCATTATCGCGTGAAAAGGTAACAAACATACAGACAGACAGACAGACATACAAACAAAAATTTCAAAAAGCGATTTTCGGTTTCAGGGTGGTTAATTATACATGTTAGGACCAATTATTTTTGGAAAATCGAAAATTACCAAAAATTTCGGCTACAGATTTATTATTAGTATAGATGAATACATACAATGATGTTGTACATACTGCAGGTCCATTAAGTTCACAGATGTACCCAATAGCGCTGTTACTTAAGCGTTGCGCTGTAAAACCGGAAGGTGGCGGGTTCGATTCCCGATGCAGTTGGATTTGCCCCATTCACAGGCCGCACTACAGCCCTGGGGCTTGTTCAGCTTGTGCTGGAAAACACTATGCCTTAAATTTAATTAACTTGTTTAGTATTATACATATAGCTCAACTAATGAATGATCGTTTGCGTTTGTAAATTTAATAATCTGATTGGCTATGTATTGTATACTTTAATAGAGCCATCGATGTAGCTCAATCGGCAGTCTCGCTGGGCTGCTGATCCGGAGCTGCGTTCGGGCTTGGGTTGGATCCCCTTTGATGTTTGGTTTCTTCCGAGGTTTTCCCCAGCCGTGGGACTGAAGCCGGATGGTCTATGGCGAGTCCTAGGCATCAACCCCTTTGATTTGATTACCTGGTTGGGTTTTCCGAGTTTTTCCCCAACCAAAAAGCAAATGTCGGGTAATCTTTTGGCGAATCCTTGGACCTCACCTCATCTCACTACATCTCGCCAAAATATTGTAAAAAATTGCACAAAATTGTAAAAAAATTGTAGAAAATTACTAAATTGTAAAACTGTAAAAATTTGTAAAAATTGTAATTGTAATAATGTAAAATTTTGACTTGTTCCACATCTTAAAGCTTCATTGCTCATGTAATATTTATGGAATAAAATAAATTAATGAAAAAATGAATACCAGTGCTAACGGCGGCAACCACGCACGAATTACACATGGCTACAGCTACTAGCAATGCAGGTTGGAGACAACCTTCCGCCACCCTGGGGTCTGTAGTTGGTTGTCTGATTTCTGCATGATACGTGCAGTTCTCTCCACATTAAAGTACTTATTCTTGATTTTAATTATCTATGGAGATTTCAATTTATCACCTTGCATTGCGAATAGAATTATGATGTTGAAAACTGCGTTATCTATTAATATGGAATGTCTTCCTGGCCCTTCCATGAACTAATACAATGGCCTTAAAGGTGGTTTCCAAGAGCCACGGCAGGTAATGGGGGCAGGAATTTCCTTTCCACGCAAAGACATCTCTTGTGGACAATACACTCAGTCTGCACAAGACTAGAATAGTCGGCAACTGTTCCGGAATCTGACGGCGGGATTGTTACAAAAATGGCATCTAAGTTCAGCAACGATATGGATGAAAAATTGATAGATTTAGTACGGAACGATCCCATATTACACAATTTATCAGATAATAGTTATAAAAAATGGCTATGAAAGAGAATGTGTGTCAGACGATTGGGAAAGCCTAGTAAGTTTACTGCAACTTTATAGTTCGTTTCTTATTTCATATTTTGATAGGCTATGCAGGCTGTTTAGTTCAGCGCAAAACTAAAGCTATATACAGGGTGTAACAACTTTAATGTTTAGAATTTCTGGAACATGTTCCCTGATACGTTCTACGTCGATTAAACCTAACATACCTATATCCAAAGTTCTATAGGTTTGGAGTATTTGTATCCCAAAGTTAAATTTGTTAGTTTAATTTTATCGCTGAATACTGAAAGAAGTAACACCAATTTCCGAAAGTGACATGTCTATGTCATTATTTTTATTAGTACCATATTACATTTTAATATCAACTACTTGTGAGTATGAAAGAAGCAGTTAACAAAGTTGAAGAAAATGTCCTTATGATTCCAAACACTGTACTTCTTGAAATTTGCCAACAGGCACGTGAAAATACCTGTGCACTAGGAATCCTACGATTTGGAAACCGTGCTTGATATGCCAAAACAGCTGCTGTTGCATTGCCACCACACAGTCCATACACATGAACTATGTCGGCGTATTCCTGATGTGTGTACACAAAAGGCATGTTTTAATGGGCAAAACTCAATAAAAAGACTAGTCACAATACGGTTTATTTTTCTCACAACTGTTATTTTAAACTGTTGTCTGTTTCGTTTCCTTAGCAACCTAAACAATTTTAATTTAATTTCTCTTAAAAGTAAAATTTCCTTCATTCACTGCTTTTCAAATGTTTCTTATGTATCTCTACTTAGTAATGCCATAAAATAGGCCTTGTATAAATGGTATAATGCTTGGAGCTGCAAGAAGTTCTATTTTTTTCCAGCTCTGTTATCTCTGTAACCTCTCACTTTCGGATATAGGTATGTTAGGTTTAATCAACGTAGAATGTGTCAGGGAACATGTTCCAGAAATTCTAAACATTAAAGTTGTTACACCCTTTTCTCATGTAGTCAGAAGTAGTGATGATTAATTTAAAATAAAATATATTGTGTTAACCTCAATTTTGATTTGTGTCACACTACTCCTTCATTGATTTTTTTGTTAAATCACACATTCCGATGCCTTTTATGACAGATTATTTAATGACAACTCAACTCTGAATTTCTACAAGTTTATTTGGACATAGGTAATTAACACAAACATATTTCTTATGTACAGTAAAATGAACTTATTGGTGCTCTTTCTATAGTAAATAACTAATTATAAATAATAATAGCTACATGTTATACATCTACATAGCCAAAATGCATTTCCCATTTTCAACACCGATGTTTTGAATAGTAACTATTATTAATTATTATTATTATTATTATTATTATTATTATTAGTTACATTTTTGTTACTATTACTATTTCTTCTATATCCGTCTACAGTTCCAACAAACAAATAACTCCTAGATCCATGTTGTCAGCCATCTTAACTTCAAACAACGCAATGACGTTCTGTTAGAAAAACCAGGCCACGCTGTACACCCAGTACAATTTCACGCAATGAGCATTGGATCTATGGCCCTTAGAAACTACCGTTTTGCGTATGTTTCCGTCTGGATTGTACACATTGCTAATCAACAATAACTATGTATGGGCGTTTTAACGTAATATGAGGTGTAAACGTTTTAAGGGGACACTCCAATGAAAATTATGAAAATTCCCCCCCTTAAAAATTTATTTTCTATTTCTCTTCTTTGGGGTGTATAGTTTCATATCCCAGATGGATTTAATTCTCATTACAAATATGTTTAAAAAATTTTAATTAGGACTGTAAGGGGGCGTGGAGTTCATATCACTTTGTTAATTCATTTTCACAAATTTATGATTACAACTCCAGTAACCTTTTGATGCAAAGTTGGCTCCTGAAGTTATTAGATGAATGTAGCAGAGAAGAATTTTAATAGGTAGGCCTATGTGTTACATAAATATTCATTTTACTTTCAAATCCATTTTTCGGTAAGTTTATTTTTCTTGATTCAACACCAACTTTTTATGCCAAATATTAATCAATCTTAATGAAATTCTTACTTCAATTTATGAGAAAGCTGCATGCTTCTATGCATTTATTTTGTAAGAAACGCTGCTTGTTTATTTTATTAATATATTTTTCATTAATTATAGAAAAAATGACATTTTCAAAATTTCAAAAAATATTTTGAAAGTGAATAAATGACATATTTCATAAACTGTTTCTCTACATCTTGTGAATGTCACCAAAAAATATAAGAAAAGAAGCTTAAAATATTAACCTTCTACTAAAATCTTGGGGTGCTATTCATAGACATTTCGCTAGCCCGCGCTACGAGCGTGCTAAACTAGCCCCGGCTATCGACTGGTTACTAGTACAAGATTCATATCATATCATATCGCTAACACTGGTTTATGAATACGAAAAACGTTAGTTCGCTGATCATCCACCGGAAGCCTTCGCTAAGAATGTCTATGAATACGGCCCTTGGGTTTTAAAATATCTCTAACAAATAGAAAAAATCAAAAATCAAAAGCCAAAAGCATTTGGAAGTTCAAAATTTGGATTTTGTTAGTCCTTTACATAGTAAACATTGTTTCAAAATTTGGTTGACAAAATTATTAGAAAAAAAAAGTTGCCATTTTTAGTGGAGTGTTCCCTTAAGAATAGTAAAAATGGTTTTGTGTAAAAGAATTCTAAGAAACAGTAAACAAAATGCTAATGAAAAATCAGAGATGAAATAGACTAACAGACCGAAATAAAACAGTAGAGCAACGAAGTCAGACAGAGAACATGAAGAAAGAAGAAAGATTGGAAATGAGAAGAGCGAAACAACGTAGAACTAATCAAATAGGCGTAATAAAAAAGCTATGATCAACGTGGAAATATGTCTTCTATTTATTTATTTATTTATTTATTTATTTATTTATTTATTCTGGTGTAGTTAAGGTCATCAGGCCTTCTCTTCCACAACACCAGGAATACAAATACAATAATAGAAATAAACAGAGAAAAAATACACTATAATATACAAAGTAAAGCTGCACAAGAAATAAAGAAAAAATAAAAGTAAAGCCACACAAAAATATACACAGGTTGCAGTCACACAAACTTTAAATGAGTGATTAAGTATCATAATTAATTGTATCCTAACTAACTAACTAACGTAAACAAGAAACTTGCAATTTTAATCTAGATTAAAAAGAAAAAGAGAAAAAACACAAATCAATACTTCTAGCAATACCTAAAAACATTAACTAAGACAAAATTTTCCAATTTAATTTTGAATTGTGATAAGTCCGGCACATTGACGTCATAAGGTAACGATTTCCAGAGGCGAGGTATTTCTAGAGTATAGGAAGAAGAGTATAAAGACGTTCTATGATGAGGGATAGAAAGAAGTGCTTGATGTCGGTTTCGAAGAGTTGTAAGAAATTGAAAGCGCGACAACAGATAATTGGGAGTAGAAGTATGCATGGTTCTAAACAGAAGAGACAGTGAATGTATTGTTCTTCGTTCCTTCACACGCACCCATGAAAGTAACTGGAGGAAGGTGTTATATGATCAAATTTACGAGTATTGCAGATGAATCGTATGCACACATTATGAACACGTTGTAGTCTCTCAGCTAAGAGTGAACTTACATTAGTTAGCAAGGAATCGCAATAATCAAAATGGGGCATTACAAGCGTCTGAATAAGATTCTTTTTAGACTAAGTGGTAGAAATTCTTTCATATGGAACAAGGAGTGAAGTTGAGAAAGTATTTTTTTGCAAATGTGTGTTACTTGAGTGTTCCAGATCGCCATCCATAAAAATGCCAAGATTTTTAACTGTTTCACTGTATTTGACAATAATCCCATTCAATGTTATATGTGGTATAGTACCACTATCAAGAGTGCTTCGTAGACGATTATGTCCCATTACGATTGCTTGCGATTTCTCTGGATTTAACCTTAATCCAAATTTGTGTGCCCACAGTGAAATCGAATTCAAGTCTTCGTTTAGGCCTTACTTACTTACTTACTTACTTACTTACTGGCTTTTAAGGAACCCGGAGGTTCATTGCCGCCCTCACATAATCCCGCCATTGGTACCTATCCTGAGCAAGATTAATCCAGTCTCTACCATCATATCCCACTTCCCTCAAATCCATTTTAATATTATCTTCCCACCTACATCTCGGCCTCCCCAAAGGTCTTTTTCCCTCCGGCCTCCCAACTAACACTCTATATGCATTTCTGGATTCGCCGATACGTGCTACATGTCCTGCCCATCTCAAACGTCTGGATTTAATGTTCCTAATTATGTCAGGTGAAGAATACAATGCGTGCAGTTCTGTGTTGTGTAACTTTCTCCATTCTCCTGTAACTTCATCCCGCTTAGCCCCAAATATTTTTCTAAGAACCTTATTCTCAAATACCCTTAATCTCTGTTCCTCTCTCAAAGTGAGAGTCCAAGTTTCACAACCATACAGAACAACCGGTAATAAATTATAAATTCTAACTTTCAGATTTTTTGACAGCAGACTGGATGACAAAAGCTTCTCAACCGAATAATAACAGGCATTTCCCATATTTATTCTGCGTTTAATTTCCTCCCGAGTATAATTTATATTTGTTAGTGTTGCTCCAAGATATTTGAATTTTTCCACTTCTTCGAAAGATAACTCTCCAATTTTAATATTTACATTTCGTACAATATTCTGGTCACGAGACATAATCATATACTTAGTCTTTTCGGGATTTACTTCTAACCCTATCGCTTTACTTGCTTCCAGTAGAATTTCCGTGTTTTCCCTAATCGTTTGTGGATTTTCTCCTAACATATTCACGTCATCCGCATAGACAAGAACTTCGTTTAGGCCTAACAGTGAGAAATGCAATGCAAGATACTGTGCACATGAGGTAAACATAGCGAATAAATACGCTAAATTCTGAAAGAATTCTGAAGTCCGTACGAAAAATGCTAATTAAACATTATAGAAGAGATCACTGGCAAGTACAGGTCTGCAAAGACGATCACAGAGGCCTGTGTAATCGATACGCTGGACTCAGATAGCTACTGCACCACTCAGTGCATATGCACTTCAAATTCAAAGGAAGGCAGTTTGCTATACGTTGGGCGTTGAGCACAGACTTTTGTCAGAAGCTGCCTAATACCCTGCGAAGCCTTTATTCAATCACGGGCAACTATACGTTGCTGCCTCAAGAGTTCCATCATTGGACTCATTAAGTGCTGTATCCGAAGAGAATTGTGTTTACTAGTCAATATGTTAATAAATGTCTTGCTATTCACTCCATGAAGTTTAAGATCTGATATAATCGCGCATGTTGAAACTACAGGGACATCATTTTATTTTTACTAACATTTCTAATATTAACCTGGCTATACCTTTGGATCAACGATTAAAAACCGGAAACACCGTTTGCTACCCCCTTCCACGACTGGAGTTCGATGATACTGGCGTAATATACAAACAAATCACTTTACTAGGCATAGGAGGGAAGAAAAGTACTTCATCCATTTACGTAAACTAGGAAATATCGCGATTTTCAGTTTGATAATTTTCATTAGGTTTTTGTTTAATCAAAATACAGTACAGTATTAACAATGAGTGTTTTTACTCACGAACTGAGCTGTCCATGTGGACGTATTCATTATGCAGTGTATATTATACTGTCTACAGCACATTAGCGTACAATATAGAGAATGAAGTTAAATTGAAAAATAATCATAATATGGATATTTAAACACATTTTTCAAAATGGTGACCGTTCATTTCGATACAGACTTCAGTTCTTTTGTGCATATTATCGCACTATAGACTATAGTACCTAATTCCAATTACCAGGTTCGTACTTCGTACTAGTAACTCATGTTGAAATAATTCTGTACCTACTTTATAAAAGAGTACCTTACATACTGTAAAATCAATCTTCACTTCTGCCCGATCCGAAAAGATAAAATTACTCAGACATGCTATCTATTGTCCGTCCAAGTGGTTACGTCGCAGCGTCGTAGAAAGGAAGGAAATCACGTGACAGTTAATAACTTAACGAGACCCTTTTTATTTAAGTTATTTTAAACAATTGTATGGGTATAATATTACGTAGACATCCAATTCCTAACAGAAATTAATGTTCTCAGAAAAGAGCTAAGACAGCCCAGCCACTAGCATTTACAGAGAGGCGAATAGAAGCAGGTGGGGGAAACCGGGATGCGACGTAGGCAAATGGAAAATGATGCAATATTCAAAGCTCTTTCGTCACTGGAAAACGCGAACATATTTTTGGAACGTACTGTTTACTATGACCGTAAGGCTACTATGACTGTATATGCGGTCTTGGTTCTGTGTGGAGGACGGTTGAACTTCATTAGTGGAAGGGTTGGGAGTGAAGTACATTCAAAAACTCAGGTACAATAAAAATTGAAGTAAAAATAAAATGATGTCCCTGTAGTATGCCTATTCAGTAACAAAGCCAACATTACAAGATAAGAGAAAGACTGCGAAAAAGATAGTTTCTCGTATCCTTATTTTTATTACGACTTATCTACGCTTAGAATTCAATAATTAACGTCCTCAATAAATTTCAATAGCAAAATAATTCAGTGCTAATTAGATAGTCTCTCCTTAAGCCCTTGATCGCACTATGTTACTGTACAATGCCGCTGCTATGAACAAGTCCGTCCCTCCACAGCTAAAAGATGACGATCGGCCGTAGACTAGAGACAGAGGTGGCTAGGGGGGGACGGAGCAATAGGGCAGTGCATATAGACTGGTCGAACATCATTATGTGTGGTTCCCATGGTAACCCCACCCTCTTCTCCTACACGTGAGAGAGAAGTGTGGGAGGGGGTAGGGTAGCTGATTGAAGCTCGCCTGTAATTTGGTCCAGCGGGTTGGTCGAGTGAAGAGGGAAATGAGGGGGACGGGGATGTTGTATAAGCCGTATTGCAAACGTGGAAAAAATAGCTAGTCTTCCAATTCCTGCTTCTCTGCAGCCCTAAAACAATACAGCAACATAATGTTAATGTTAACATACCCAAGTTTCTACTGAACTCATTGTCAGACTGCAATTAAAGAATTTCTTCTCACGGTGGCAATTTCTTTCTCGAAATATATCGCAGAAGTAAAAATACGAGCATTCAATGTTTTGGAGCAGATCTCCAGGAGGAAAGGAGAGTCCGTTACCAAGCAACGAGAAAAACATGAATAATGATAATAGTAATACATTTATGGTAGGCTATACAGAATACGTACTGGAACCAGCTGTCTGCAGCGGTTTTAGAGGGCTCTTCTCTAACAATTAAAAGATTAAAAAATAATTTAGGTTGATATAATAAGAAAACTAGTAATTATAATCTTATAAACTATTTGTTTTCAACTAAACGTCATGTAAGTGTGAATGCGTATTGAATACCGTAGTTAATTGTCACATTAGAGTTTCATAATATGTTGTTTTACCATTTCCTTGTGTTCTGATTGTATTTTCTCCATTGCTGCTTCGTTTGAGTTTATTTGAAGTGTTTAGTGTTTAGTGCTGCAAAAGATGTTGGAAATAAATAAGCGCCGTGTACCCGTAAGTGTTCAAAATGTGTAAGTGTCGCATAAACTTTTAGTGCTTTCTTCCAGCTTAGTGCTATGGGTGATTAGTGTGTTCTTAAATCTTTATTTGTGTTTCGGTTTTTCTATTTATGTTACGAGTCGTATTCACGTTGTGTTTTTGTGTTGTTTTTTATTTGTCGTCACTGTTTTGTAATTCTATTATTGTTTTGTAATTGTGTTATTTAGTGTGTTTTGTATTGGCGTGTTTTCTTTTGTATTTGTATTTTGTTGTGTTCTTTTGTGTTGTGGTCTGTAATTGTTCGTTCCCTTTTGTATTGTACCTCATTCACAATAATTCAACTCACTCAATGTACACACACTTCCTGTACCCACAGTTTTATCTTTCTTCTCAATGCGTCCCTTTCCACCCAATTCTTTCTCTCACCCCTATTCTGATCTCTTGCATCCTTGAGTTTCAGGTCTACCTAACCCTGTTTTTCCTCTCAAGTGGACAACATTCCAACACCTTTCCACCTGCGTTTTTCTCACATGTCCGTAACCAGTTGTTGCTTACTGTATACCTCACGAAATCCAACACATTTCTGTTATCTTTTGTAATCATATTTATAATCTTTTATAAGTTTCAATGTATCATCGATTCCCTAAAATTTCCATTGACTATTAACCTGATTTTTTATTTCTATTTAGTTTTCATATTTCAGCCCCATTTTTATTTATCTTTCACTAAGAATGAAATATTCAAATATTTTATCAACAGTAACAACGATCTTTTGGAAATTAAAGCAGAATAAATATGGGAAATGCCTGTTATTATTCGGTTGAGAAGCTTTTTCATCTAGTCTTCTGTAAAAATCTATTGGAATTTATAAAACAGTTATATTACCGGTTGTTCTATATGGTTGCAAACTTGGACTCTCACTTTGAGAGAGGAACAGAGATTAAGGGTGTTTCAGAATAAGGTTCTTAGAAATATTTGGGGCTAAAAGGGATGAAGTTACAGGAGAATGGAGAAATAAAACAGAACTGACGCATTGTATTCTTCACCTGATATAATTAGGAACGTTTGAGATGGGCAGGATTTTTATCACGCACAGCGGCAAAATAATATAAGTGTTAGTTGGGGGCTGGATAGGAAAAATAGCTTTGGGAGGCACGGTTTCAGGTGGGAAGATTTTAAAATGTATTTGGCAGCACTGTTGGGATTCCATAAAATATTAATTTGCTCAGGATAGGGACCAATGGCGGGCTTATTTCAAGACGGCAATGAACCTATTCTTTCAAAAGCTTTTCAGTTAACACAAGTAAGTATTTCAGCCCTATTTATAAATACTTCTCATAATGAATGATATATTTCTATTTTATTTTATCTGGTTCTATTTCTATCCTACGGAATAGCATTAGCGTGCCTATTATTATTATTATTCTACCAGATAAGCTGTTTTTTTTTCATTAATTCTGTTCTTAATTTTCTAATTGAAGCTCCAAGTATTCTAATTCTTCACATCATTTAATACAATTCCCATCTTTATCAAGTGAAGAGTGTGTTAGCAACGATGTTGCCGCACTACTGAAACTTACTTAATTCTGTTAACCGTTTAATAACTTTTCTATTCATTTACATATACACCGTCCCTTTCAGGAAACTCCAGGGTTATTTCATTTCCACTCAATATTATTGTAACATGGTAGGCCTACTTCATAAAACAAATTAAAACATAATCTTATTTTTACAGATTAAACAATTAAGACACTGGAAAAGATTCAAAACGGGCTCTTAAGTGTTGTCGGAAAAATTCACCATTAAAATGGGACACACTCACGGACAAGAATGATTCTGATACGAACTGCTCAAAACTTTACAGAGGTGAGCCTGCCTGCAAATAAAAAATCAGGTTGCAGCAGAAAATTACTCTTCAAGGAACGACCACTCATATAAATTGAGGGAAAGAAATGAGGACGGACACTGGGAAGTTTTCTTTTCATCAATCGTACTATCAGGGACTGAATGCTTTACCTGCAGATTAACTGAAAATTTACCAACAACCAAAAACGTATTTAAAAATAGGCTTAAGGACTTTACTAATAGACGGTAATTATACACAGTATTTAAAGGGCGTAAATGATTGTTGTTATTGAAGTGTTGTATCGGTGAAGATCATGTTGTGTCAGTGAAGCTTTATAGTTTATATGGCAGTGCACCTATTTGAACAGTGAAATTTTTTGAAGTTTTAGTGAAATCAGGATAGAATCAGTGAAATGTGTCAAAGTTCCAGTGCTTTTTCCTGAGCTGACAGCGAAATGAGTGTAATGTTGAAAGGTACTTGTCAGATATGAACATATCATACTCGCCCATTTTAGTTACAACTTAGGTTTAAGATACAAATTAGATTTACTTTAAAAGTTATTTTAAGTGATCAATGCGTCGTGCTTCATTTAATTCAGGATGTTCCTGTTATTATTATTATTATTATCCATTATTATTATTAATTCATCCCTCTTAGTATTAAATATATTTATTAATTGAACCTTTTTAATTAATAAGTTTATTATTTCATTATTGAGTGTCCAAGTTTATTACCACAGAACACCGGTAATATAACTGCAGTTTGAATAAATTATAACTTTCAAAATCTTTTTGAACTCCAAAATGGATGCAAAACAAAAGTCTTGGCTTCTTAATTTGATTTAAATGCAGCTGAAGTGAAAAATATAAACTTTTATGCATCTTAAACTGTATATTAAGAGATTACAAAATTTATTCACTTGAAATGTCTTAACCCAGCGGTCATCAGATCACAAACTTTCGGGCTAGCGTCTCTTGCGGACAAGACACAAGCGTGCATTCGTGGCTGCTGGCGGGTATGCTGTCTCTCTATCCCTTGTGCACGACGGAGTTTATTTCCTGACCCTCCATGCACTCTACCCATTTCAGCGAGTGCTGACGACCAATAATAATCACTATTTCTTATAATTTTCTCCCTCATCAACTTTATGTATGCATCCATGTATTTGTATGTATGTATCTTCCCTTATTGTCATCAGAAAATCTTGTTCAATTTCTGATATCATTTGTTAATGGTGACCACTGTTATTTTCTGTATTTTCAAAGTATTACTAAAATTTGAGCTTCTATTTTCTGTCTGATTATTTTTTATTAACAAAAATCTTTCATTTGGTTAATATCTTAAATAATTGATTTAAATAATTTTATTTAGACCTAATCTCAATTTTTCAGTTTATATATAATATTTCGAACTCCACATCTGTAATTGGACGTTGAACCAAAACTAATATCTATTTTATTTTATCTGTTATATTTCTACATTTAGTTTTAGCACTTGCTTTCTATTATTATTATTCTACCTTCAAAATTCTGTTCTTAAATTTATAAAACAAGTATTATATTCTTCACATCATTCTACAATCTCCCATCTGTATCACTCTTGAGAGAGGAACAGAGATTAAGAGTGTTTGAGAATAAGGTTCTTAGGAAAATATTTGGGGCTAAGAGGGATGAAGTTACAGGAGAATTTTCAAGTTAACAAAGACAGCTGAAAGTTGTATTCTTCACCTGACATAATTAAGAAACATTAAATCCAGACGTTTGAATGGATTTTTAGCACGAATACTTTTTCTTGAACCAGAAATGTATCATAGATGTTAGTTGGGAGGCCGGACAAAGGACAAATTTACTATTCCTTTAGTAGATGGAGGTTATACTGTATTTCATATGTATTAATTCATTTTTTTAAGTTAATTCTAGTATAAAATGTATTTTCCTGTTTGTGATTATATTCAGTCTCTTTTTTATTATATGTATTTTTTTATTATTGTTATTTTAAAGTTAATACTGATTTTGTGCTATAATTTTCTGTCTGATTATTTTTTATCCTTTATGTTTAGAATGTTTTAAGTTAATATTTTAAATGTATTTTTCTATTGTGATTTGATCCTCAAAGTGGAAGTTTCAAAGGTATAATATTTAACTGCCAGGGAAAATCTAATTATGGATTATTTGGTTATTATTATTATTATTATCCTTATTATCCATATTGCTGTTGTTGATTCCCTCTCTGTACCCTATGCTCAATGCCACTTCTCTGTCTGCGGTTTTTATTGATTTTAACGCAAAAGATATTCATACTCATGACGAAGTTCGATACATTTCCCCCACCAAAATCAAATCTCTAGTTTCTTCTACATGTGTCATAATTTAATGTTCTCTCCAAATGTATTTTTGGCCCACAAGGATGTCCTGGGAAATCTAGTAAAACAATAAACCATATCCCACAAACCACTGCATTTATTTTATTGACGTTCTCACGTTCGGAAAGAGAGACCGAAGAAGTGTTGTTTACATTCTCCGGTATGCCTCGATATGAGTGCATCCAGGTGGAATGGAATCTCCTGTGACGCATTTCTGGTGCTACCAGTGTCACGGCTTCCACGATTCGGGGACATGGATCTGGCTGTACAGTTCGCAGCTGCGTACGGTCCACATGCCCAAATGAAGATTAAATTGCAACGAAAGCAAGGCCCACAGCAACAATGTCAACAATCGAGACGCGGGAGAAACATCTTTCGTATTAACGTATCAGCTTTCCACTGATAAATACAATAAATAATGTTAAAATGTTCAATCCTGTGACTTATTAATTCAAGATTTACATTTGTTAATACACGAGATCATAGATAGAACTCGCTTCTACGATAACTAAATTACATAGTGGAATTCTTGTTTTCTCTTATAGTAAACCATCAAATTGGTGTTACAATAATACTAGTGGCTTGTGCAGCAAATGCTACGAACTAAGTTCATTAGACGTTGAAATAAAATTTTTCAGATTTATCCCCCAATGAAGAATACAGACATTCTGAAAGTTATTTGCTTCCATAATAATGAAAAAGAATGTCTTTTTATGCCAAATACTTTTTCTTAAACCTATATACACCTTCAGTTTTGAGTTACAATGCGAAAACGCAAGTAAAAAGCAGGACAATACTGTGGGAGAACCAGCTATTTCAGGTCATATTTAAAAAAATAGGTTTCTATGCTTTGAACAACACCAGCATCTTGGTATAGCTGCCATTAAATATAGAGGGTAAAAAGATCCTGCTAAAGATCTTCTGAAATGATCGAGAGACTAACTAATTTTTAATTTTATCTATAAAAATATTTGATTTTTACTGAAGATAATGACGTACGTAAGTTAAATATCTACACCATACCGCCATTAACATATACTATAAAAGACCCAACCCCACTTGATTAAAATTATAAAAATATTTGACTTTTAATAATAATATTATTATCTTACGTAAGTTTTGTAATTATATACTATATAGCCGCCACTCAGTAAATTATAGAAATGAAGATCTAATTTAAGATATCTACATCTATATAACCCCAAAACGTTTCACTTTCATATCATCAATATAACATTAATATGTATAATTAATGAAAAATAGTCACATCATGGCATTAACTATAATAATATTTCATTTGTAATGGTAATAATGTCATCAAACCACCTCATGTTTTGTAGTTTTTAATATCCAATACACTTCAGAAAATTACACACCACAGAATCAGAACTGTAAATTATTTTTAGTAAGTTAAGTTTTTAATAACCAATTTAATTTGAGCTCTAAATATGTCAGCATTCTTGCAGATCATGGCCTTATTGTAATATTGTTTACTATAGTGTGTGTTTTGTTTTATTCTGAAATGCAATTAATTAGTCCCCAAAGCTGACGACAGATGGATTTTGGAAAATTAGAAAATTATGTTGAAAAATTGACATTTCACTGAAAACTACTGTTTTTCTGAAAAACCTTGAGTTCCAAGCTTCAAAATGAGAGGTCATTTATTAAAATCCATTTAGCCGTTTTCCCGTAATTTCCATTACCAGTTCAAATTATATATAGATGTAAAAATAGACAATAATGACTCAAGAGTTTTCGCATTTTACTTGTTGGAAAAATTCTATTTAGTATTGAAATACATAAAACTCACGTTAGAATGGCTTCAGTTACATGTATATTTTAAATTGTCATAATTTTAAATTCAAATACGCTTTGTGTTTAAATATATGACATTGTGTTTGTAATATATAGCTCAATTTATGTAAAGCTTTGTTGATGTAATATATATCTTCCTTTTATATTTATCATAATTCATAAAATAATTCGTAATATTACGTTAATGTGTGCTGAGATGTGTAATGACTCTACTTAATATAAAATTAACTTTGCTTCTTCTGTTTTTTGTTTTTAAGCTTATTTGTGCTTGATGAAATTGGTGTGCTATTGTCATTCTTGAATATCTGCAAATTATCTGTTTATTTTAGGTTGAAATAGATTAATTTAATAATATTTTGATTATCTGGATTAAAATTCAAATGTTAATATTAATATTAATAAACTTGCATGTAAACGTTTCTATTATTAAGTTAGTAACTTATTATCTGAAAATAAAAACATGAATTCATGATACGTAGCTATAGTCTCGTCGCTCTAATTTCCGGCAGCCAATCGCGTTGCAGGTCGGCTACATTTAAACGTGTGCGTCTTGTGATTCGCTGATGAAGACGTTATTTATTTCTTAAGGCTCGATAAATACTTAATATAATCGCCCGCCATTTTGGCTCTTTCGTTGGCGTTCGCAGAAAGCACACGAAGACGTTATTTGCCGCTCAATTATTTGCTGAATTACAGTGTGTTTGATTTATTATCATAGGAGCTACGACATGATAATGTTTAACGGTGTGGCAAATGGATTCCTCGTATGGTAGCTCGACAACGAAAGAACAAAAATGGCGAACGATACTACCTACCTAGACTTTATAGAGTCTTCACTTTCTAAGACGTAAGCAAAGAGGAAGGCACGCCGGGAATAACAGCGTCACAATCTTCAGTTATCACAACCAACTCTCCGTCCGTGAATAACGACTTCTAAGCTTGTTATCTGCACCAGGATAAATTACTTTATAAGAATTGAATAAGTGAAGTTTCTACTACATGACGTATATGAGGCCCTGAATTTGAATTTCCCTATAATGTTCAAAGATTCAATTTAAGTGTTATTTCGAGCTCTATAAAGAACTCTGGTAGCTGAAATGAGTAAAGCCGCAGGGATGGATTTGCAGCCCGATACAGAGGTATTTCCCTAACGGGCACCAGATTTAATTGACCTTGTCTATGTACCAGCTGATCACTTGAAGTAAATGTGTCCGAGTGCTTCCAAGAATTTTCATTCAACGTTCTTCACAAACAAGTTACAGTCTATGTCCGCCGGACAATGCAGTCTGTATCTGGTTCGTCTATCTAAGAGTTCATGCCAGCGTTCGTCCTACATTTATGAAATGAAAATTAGATGAAACTAAGAGCGTCAATGCAATTAAGTACGTCTATAGGCCTACTGGTAACGTTCTGAGGAGAAGGTAATGACATTTCAATATTTTGTCCTAATTGATAGATAATTTAATTTTCATTTCTTCTATGTAGAGCAATGGCGGGCATTTCTGTGGCATTGCCGCAGTGACGTCAGACCTCAGTGAAGCATCAAACTTACTCCCTACCTTCCCCTTCCCCCACTCCATGAAAATACTGCGCGTGAACGTGGCGGATTATACTGGATTGCTGTACTTCGGAGCTTCATTAGTGATACAATGTCTTTCGCAGAATCATATGAATCAAGAGGATATCACACTTACAAGAAAGGCGGTTCTTTCATTTCTCATGTTTAGGATCAGTTACAGATATTCAGGACGAGAACTTAAATATGTACATTCTTAAAATAGATCACCTGTTATACGAGTTCAAAGAACACAGATTCAGTGATTTTGTTTAGGGGAAAAATTAAATTATACAAAATTGCTATCAAAGTTTAGTGTCATTCAATACCCTGTGCACCACGGCTTCAAAGAGCTGAAGAGCCCTAAGTGTGCATTAAATTTTATGTATTTATGACACTATATTTTGTACATATGAAACGGTATTTTAAAGGATTTTTAATGTACTGCTTTATCACGATATTTAACATTCTTTCTCCTTAAGACAACCTCGGGTCTTCGAATTTGTTTACCAAGAGTACTTTACCAGCTACTTGTGGTCTGGAATCGAACTCGAGTTCAAGCTAAATTGCAGCACTTGCCGTCCAAGATCACCCGGGTAACGAACCACAGCTCTGTCAGTTCGGTGGGGAGCCGTAAGCTGCATAGATTGTTCGACTTAGTGGCATATCTTGACTAAATAAAATCAGCAATAAAAGCGAATGGCGATGTTTTCCAAATTGCTCGTAATTGTGCAACCGCCTGTATTAGGCGTGCGATCTCGTTCTTTAGAAAATCCCCCTGCGCTGAGACATGTCTGCTAACACGCTTGAAAACGACCAATTTAAAGCAAGACGACGGCGACAACGAACCAGAACCGAAGAGAGAGACGGAGGACGGATTTTATGAAAGTTGCCACATTAACTTACTTCAAGGGTGGTAGGGGAGTAGGTTAAAGGGGATGAGGGGAAAAAGGGGTTAAATAAACTAACTTTTAACTATTCCCCCTCTCCTTCACCCCTTCTCTCGACACTTTCCTCTTGAGAACTTGATGAACAGAGAAAGGGGATGAAAGCAAAGATGTAGTAGTACTTTTAACACGTGCAAAATGTAATAAAAGGCTGAGAAGAAAAGAATCTTGTGTACAAAAGGCTACATGAATTAAAGCTCCACTCCGGCTGAGTCCGCTGTCAATACTCCGATGCGCCGGGTTCGGTTCCCTGGAGGGACCGATCTGCTCTTCCAGCAATTGAGGTCGTGTTGGCTTAAATAGAACATGACCGCTTCATGTCTAATCCTCGGCAATTCGCAATGCATTATCACTCTAACATCAGTCACAGTTTCCATTAACATTGCATCATGCTAAGTGGGACTTGAACAACCAACTGCATAATGTTAAAAGCCATAATGATTGCATGCATCGTCATCATCATCGACAATTTAATTCATATAAACGCACCTGTTGTGCGGGTTCTTCTGTGCGTTAAGCGTCGACGTAGAGCGCAAAGCATCACGGTAGTTCGATGGAGAGCATCGTGAAAAAAGAACTCAGACCTTAGTAAACTACAGGGCTCATGGATTTATTGTTATTATTATTATTATATTATTATCATTATTATCATTATTATTATTATCATTATTGTAATTATTATCATTATTATTATCATTATCATTATTATTATTAAGATTAAGATTTCATAAATTGTTTTATAATAAGAATCCTAAATCTCTCTCTCCGGTCTTCAGATGCATTAAATATGCTAATTTGCATGGATTCAACTTGGATCCATTTAATGTGTAGTATATCTTTGAGTTTTTAACTCACTGATCTTATTTTAATAATTATTTGTCCATTTTATTTCTTGCATTTGGTCAATTGATTAATGTAGACTATTCCATTATTTCAATTATCTCATTGTACTAATTTATAATTTTATAATTATTGTTTGATCAATGATTGATGTAGACTATTATATTGTTTGTATTTCATCTCATTGCCATTTCTATCATTCATTCTCATCATCATTTATTGTTTTGTTCTGCTTTGTATCGTGCAAAACTGTAATTGGCCTTGTGCTGTTGTTTTGCACGTTAATATTATAAATAAATAAATAAATAAAATAAAAATAAATAAATAAATTATCATTATTATTATCATTATTATTATTATCATTATCATTATCATCATTATTATTATTATCATTACCATTATCATCATTATTATCATCATTATTATTATCATCATTATTATGATTATTATCATTATCATTATTATTATCATTATCATTATCATTATTATTATTATCATCATTATTATGATTATTATTATCATTATCATTATTATTATTATCATTATCATTATCATTATTATCATTATTATCATTATTATCATTACCATTATCATTACCATTATCATTATCATTATCATTACCATTACCATTATCATTATCATTATTATTATTATCATTATCATTATTATCATTATCATTATTATCATCATTATTATTATCATCATTATTATCATTATCATTATTATCATCATTATTATTATCATCATTATTATTATTATTATTATTATCATTATCATTATTATTATTATCATTATTATCATTACCATTATTATTATCATTATCATTATTATTATTATTATCATTATTATCATTATTATTATTATCATCATTATCATCATCATTATCATCACCATTATCGTTATTATTATCATCATTATCATTATCATTATTATTATTATTCACCGTACAAGGATTAAGTCATAGGCTCGTTCCGGTTTCATGAAAGCTAGAATTGTTAAAATAATCGTTCAGACCATCTTCTGTGTGGGCGTCCAATATTTCTCTTTCCATAAGGTCTATAATTTAACATCAGTTTTGGAAAACTTTCTTCTGCCATTCTATCAATATGTTGTTTCCAGGCGTTCCTATAATTAACTATTCGATCAGTGAGTTTGAAAATATTTAATTCTTTTCTTATATCTTCATTTCGTTTTTTATTATCTAGTAGAGTATATCCTGCTATATTTCTTAGAAATCTCATCTCTATTGCTTCCAATCTTTGTTCTTGTCTCTTAGTGATCGTCCAACATTCCGATCCATACATTAATACAGCAACAGCCATTACTTTATAAAATTTCATTTTTGTTTCTTTCCTCGTATTTTTAAGGGTTCTTTTAATAGTGCCACACATCAGATTAAATTTACTTATTTTGTCATTAATATATTCACTTTTAATATAGGATAAGTTAAAACCTAAATATTTAAAACTATTCACTTGCTCTACAACTATATTATCAATTACTGTTTTTGCTCTTAAGGAATCATGTCCTTTAAATGCTAAAATTTTAGTTTTATCCTTTGATATTTTAAAAATATAATTGGCACTTATTTCTTCCAATGTAAAAATGGCTCTTTGTAGATCATCTTCAGAACTGGAAATCACTACTTGATCATCGGCAAATAATATTGTATCTAACAATTTATTATTTATTTTGAAATGTTTATTTAAACTGGTCTACCATTTTTAAAATGACTTCGTCTATATATAAATTAAATAGGCCTAAAGAAGGTGATAGAGGACACCCTTGTCTAACACCACGATTCATTACTACTTTTTTTTTTTTTACTCTTTTGAACTACAATCCATTTCAATTACAATTTTATTATTATTATTATTATTATTATTATCATCATCATCATCATCACTATCTTTATTAAGGCTAACGCAGGAAAGAGTACGCCAAAGCCACACTTCACATCAGTACCCAGTTCTTGGGTTCAAACAAGTACAAAGCTATACTTACAAATAATCTTGTTAAAATAATACAAGTTTGCAGTTCACATCAGATAATTTAATTTAGTTCCAGTAACGGCTAGATTTGTTTACAACTTTTAAGGAAACAAGTTAGGTTCTGATTGCAACCAATACCTATGGAGCTATACTATAATATAAGAGTCCAATATACTTTGCAATTCAACAGTGACATATTTCTGTGACCCCTTCTTATTATATTTCTATTAGCCACACTATAATTGAGCCGTTCAGAGCAAAAGTGGTGTAAGTCAAAATTGGGTAATGAGGTTTAAAGTAAAAATTCTGTAAAATACAACGCAAAGTAGCAATTAATATGTCTTTCGTGCTATCCACTGATACTAATAGTTTAGATAAATTGAATATTAATTGCTACTTTGCGCTGTATTTTACAGAATGTTTACTTTAAATATATTATTTTAATGTACCGAAGTCATATGATATTTCCATGCAGATATTCTGCGTCATCATATGATGAAAGAGTAATGGAACGGAGAAAAAATTCTCTCCGGCGCCGGGATTTGAACCCGGGTTTTCAGCTCTACGTGCTGACGCTTTATCCACTAAGCCACACCGGATTCCATTACTCTTTCATTATGATGACGCAGAATATCTGCATGGAAATATCATATGTACTTCGGTACATTAAAATAATATATATGATATGCGTAAATCACTTCGTGATTTAAGACGGCGCTTATTCCGTCGGATCCCGGCCAACTAGTCACTCATAACGAGTGCACCTCAGCACATGTGTGGACTTCAGTCCTACGTTCATAGACATCTATGACGTAGTGCAGAGGGCGGCCACTAGAGGGAACCCAAGAGTTGGAACTTAAAACTGAGACGATTCTGTCCGACACCGGGATGGAATCCGGTGTGGCTTAGTGGATAAAGCGTCAGCACGTAGAGCTGAAAACCCGGGTTCAAATCCCGGCGCCGGAGAGAATTTTTCTCCGTTCCATTACTCTTTCATCGTTTACTTTAAACCTCATTACCGGTACCCATTTTTGACTTACACCACTTTTGCTCCGAACGGCTCAATTATATCTTTTAAGCTCCATAGATGGATCCGAGTGCACATAAGAAGTCAAAGGTTAGGATATAAAATATGTTAATCCTACAGACCACAGTCGGCGCTGCTTAGTTCAATTGCTTACATCAATTCTCTCCTTTTTCTCCCTCTTCCCATAATGATAATATCAACGGCGATATATGCAATAGAGGGGGGGAAACAGCCACCCTACCCCATTATCTCCTTACCTAGTTGCCTCATTTGCCTCATAAGTAGTGACTTTCTTGTATCTCTTGTGAGATTCAGACCAATATATTTTTCTGCTTCTTTTTTAATAACACACGAGGTTTATGAGCTGACATGATTCCCTCTGTATTTAAAGATTAATTTCAAATGTAACTTTCTAATAGCGTCAGTAGTAGTAGTTCTATAAGCTGTCATAAGCTATACACACACTATTAAATGAACACTCTTAACAACGAACCTGATAGTCCTAGGATGTTAGGGAAATATTCAGTAAGCTATATTTTGCAGTTTCTAATGATGTTCTGTAAGTTCCATCAAAGTTTTATTTCTAGTTGAAATTCACGTATTTTTGCAGTATATAAGGATGTAGTTGGCTCTTTTAAGGATTTCCATCACGGAACTTTGACATGTTTAATTCTAATACCAATGTAGAGTAGTCGAAACTTTCAGATTTTCTTCTACCTGGAGAAGAATGTCCAATGAAGTATTCTCATCAGTTACACTTCTAGGATGGCCTACGTTTGGTCAATCCTTTACGCTTCCAATTTCACTCAATTTCCTTACCACTCTCGTTACTGTTATATGTGGAACTGAATTGCTATCCGGGCGCATATCATTAAATAAATTAGGCATCTCTCGATGAGGTCCTTTTCTGTTTATAGGCCTATATATTTTATCTATAACTGAAATTAAAATTCTGTCTCTTTCGCCCAACATTGGATGTTACATTTAACACACTTGAATACGATTTTTCTGCGTCTACAAACAATTTGAAACTCAATAAATACGTTGCCATGGATATGAACATTTAACAGTCCATTCTTTGTGCTATCACTGACAAAACACAGTCAACATTAAAAAAGTATTATACTGAAATGAATGGCCTCGTATGTTAAAGATGTATCGTAATCGTGAAGTGCTGTAATACCTGCATGGGCTGTCGCGCGATATTACAGACAGGAATTAAAACATCTAAAAACCTATTACGCCATTAGTCTACTATTAAAATTTTGCTATATGTGGCGTAGAAGGATTCATAAATTCATTAACCTTATAACAAAATAATGGTAACGTTTGCATAATTCTAACATAGAACGTAATATGTTACACACGAGTGGTTCTAAACCTTTAACCAACCCTATACAGGCAAATTAATTAGGCCCACAACTTCTGCGTACCGCAAAGAACACCAACGTGTCAGCTAACAGAAAATGAAAGTTTTGAATCAAATTGCACAGAAATTTGAACAGATACTAGTATTTAGGTAGAATTGGAGCTACCATGTACAAAATGGGTGACTCTCAAGGTTTGTCTTTGCGTTCCCCTAATCCAGCGGTGACCAAAGCGTGTGTCGTGATTACATCGTGTAATCACAGACATTCAAACGGGTACGAGGAGTTTCCTGTACATTGCTGTGTGTTTCATTCGCGTACTGAAGGCAAGCAGTAGCGGTATCATGTCGCTCTACAAACTCTGTCTCTACAAGCAGTAAGAGGTGGTTTAGTAAAGAATGAGAAGGAGAACTTTTTGTTGTTCTGTCGGACAAAATGTAATATGTTTACTTTGCTCAACGGTTCGGTTAGTATACATTAATTGCCACGCTGAATAATGTATTATTATTATTATTATTGTTATGTTTCATTTTATGTTAAGAATAAAATTAATTCAGCCCAACATGGTTTTACTAAAGGTAAATCAACAACTACAAACTTGGTATCCTACCTTGTTATCCCTGTTGTTGAAACTCAAGGTCAAATTGACTCAATTTATATCGATTTTAGCAAAGCGTTTGATGTTATACCTCACAATATTTTGATAAATAAATTTAAAAAACTTTGTTCTCTCTTCTAACTACGTGAGCTGCTTTGAAAACTATTTAACTAATAGACAATGTTGTGTTCGTCTAGGTGATTCTCTCTCGGACCCATTTAATTGTTTATGTGGAGTTCCCCAAGGATCTACATTGGGCCCTCTATTATTTTTATTATTTATTGATGACATATGTAAAAGAATAAGTTCAAACTACCTGTTATTTGCTGATGATCTCAAAATCTTTCGCTCAATAAATAGTTCTGCAGAGTGCCAAACTCTTCAAAATGATATTAACTCCATTGAACTTTGGTCTGACAATAATGGAATGAAAATTAATGAAACAAAAACTTTTGTCATTTCGTACTCTCGAAAAACTACTTCCATAAATTTTCATTATTCTCTTAATAACGTCTGTATTATTAGGAAAAATTCTATTAAAGATCTTGGTGTACTACTCGATTCTAAATTATACTTTCACGATCATGTTCAATATATTTATAATCATTCAATAAGAATGCTTGGTTTAATAAGGTCTATAACTTATTCTTTTTCTACTCCAGAGTCTCTATTAATTCTATACTTTACTTTGGTTCGATCTAAACTTGAATATGCATCTGTAGCCTGGAATTCCATTACTTCAACAGATTCGGTTAAATTGGAAAATATTCAAAGAAAATTTATTTCCTTATGTACTTTTCGATTTATACCCAATTCCTCTGACTTTAACTATGAAATTACCTATAAATATTTTAACTGTTGTAGCCTTTATGCTAGACGTCAAAATCTTGATTATCAATTTTTTTGCAAAGTGATCAAGGGTGATATTGATTGTGAGTCTATCATAAACAATATCAGCCTTCGTATTCCTACAAAAGGTTTAAGATTTCAAAAAAAAATTTTATAACAGAAATTCAAAATCACTTTCTCCAGTCTGTAGATGCATAAAATATGTCAATTTGCATGGGCACAATTTAGATCCTTTTAAGGTATAGTTTCGTTTTGATTATTAGTATTTACTGTTCATGTTGTCAATTTTATTTAAGATATTATTTATTTTGTTTTGCACCTTTGTATCTTCTATTTGTGTATTGTGCTGAACTATAGGCCTCTGGCTGTTGTTCAGCACACAAATATTAATAATAAATAATAAATAATAAATATTACTGACCACTAAGTATGTCTTTCTATAATTCTTCTGCACGTGCATGAATATTGATATTTTTAGATCTTCTCTCTAGAAGGATAAAATTATTAGGTTTTATCTCAATTTTAATCTTCTTAATCTTTAGATGAGGATAACTATTTATTAATTATTCATTTAATAATAATATTGTAGAAAAACTGATTCAATATTATGTGCCAACGAACTGTTAAACGCCAGGAATTGGCATGTCTTAAATCATGGCCAGGAAGAGAAAGATGAGATAAACAAATGTAAGGAAGTCAGCTACCTAATGGGGTTTGAAATATCTCGTGCTCTAAAGCCTTTTAATAGAACAGAATTTCTCAAAAGAGTAATGATTAAAACAGCATAAATAACTTGCCCATAAGAAGTTTTTAATTTTGAAAACCTACAAATTTCTCGACAAAGTATCGAGAGAAGAATTTAGAAAATTCCTGATTATATTCAAGAGGAAGATTAAAAAATAAGCAAGAAAAATCGTATATTATTCACTGGCTCTTGATGACAGCAGTGATGTTACTAATACAGCAAAGCTTGAGATTTTTATCCGCGGGATTGATCAAGATGTTAGTACAGGAACCACCACTGTTTGTAGTTTTCATGCCGAGTACCTTTCCTCCGTCGCCTTACTTCATAGGCTGTCTGTCGCATGTAATCACTAGAGTTCGAGTTTTGGTCACCGCTGATCTAAACATTAATGCTATTTATCCATGACCATAACGAAAAACATGCCTTTACTAAGTACTTTTGCGTTTGTAAAGTAGACTTTTATTCAACATTACTTTATTCCACTAGTGAGATGAAGACTTTACCTCACAGTTTGAACTTTATCTCACAGTTCATTAGTATCTTCCTAGTACCCGGGTACACACGTATACTTTTCCATTGAACTATTCTATTACTCAAGAAGTTAATATATTAGTTACTAGATGTCACTACCTCTACTTCTTTATTACCATTTCTTAAATGTACATACACTCAATCTCCTTCTCTTTTCTCTATCTAACTACGTCGTAATTTGCGCATTGAATCCATATGTAATACTTTTTTTTTTTTGTAAAAGTTGTAATTATTTACCTTTTGGGAGGCGAGAAGACTTGAACCTGCGAATTTGGATTTAAAGGATTGTATAACAACACGCGTTAGCCAACTAAGCTAATCAGACACGATGATTAGTTACGTTTTAAAATTCCTCTTAAGTTTACAGAAGTAAAATGTGAAATTATTTTAATGACATTAGTCCCGTGAACACTTCTAAATAATCCCTAAAACTTCAAAAAGATGAAAATACACGTTTAAAATGAAAAAATTTACATTAAAATTATATAATTAATTATAATTTGTTATTTATCCAACGCCTTAGATACCATTCTTCACTAATCATGGCCTCCTACATCATGACCTACCTAGTACACGTATCGATTCTAAAATCCATGCCATGATAATGTGATTATAAGAGGACTTATTTTCAACATATTTTCTTTTATAAAACAGAATTTTTCGTTATGGTCATGGATAAAATTACGTATGGTACTTGTGAGCGCAATAAAGATGCACTTACATCACAAGTACCATAAATAACTAATTCCTAGTGATTTTGCTCCCGACTGCATTCTGATAAAAAAAATGATATTTTATATTTACCGTGAATTTTATCCATAATATTATGAGAGGGTAATGCAATTGGTACTGCTAATATGATCATGATGAAAGAGTGATGGAGCGGAGAAAAATTCTCTCCGGCGCCGGGATTTGAACCCGGGTTTTCAGCTCTACGTGCTGATGCTTTATCCACTAAGCCACGCCGGATACAATCCCGACGCCGTTTAGAATCGTCTCAGATTAAGCTCCTTCTCTGGGGTTCCCTCTGGTGGCCGCCCTCTGCACTACGTCATAGATGTCTATGAACGCAGGACCGAAGTCCATACATGTGTTGAGGTGCACTCAGATGAGTGACTGATTGGCCGGGATCCGACGGTATGGGCGCCGTCTTAAATCACAAAGTGATTTATTACGCATATCATATGCAGAATATCTGCATGGAAATATCATATGTACTTCGGTACATCAATATATATATAATATGATCATGCCAAATACTTTATAAAGACAAAATCCACTAAAATTATTCGCAACAATACAAAGT
This sequence comes from Periplaneta americana, assembly GCA_025594305.2. Classification (NCBI taxonomy): domain Eukaryota; kingdom Metazoa; phylum Arthropoda; class Insecta; order Blattodea; family Blattidae; genus Periplaneta; species Periplaneta americana. The sequence goes on along the minus strand of JAJSOF020000039.1, from coordinate 28,066 downwards.
CGTCGCAGATGCGAGGCTTAGAGGGTTTACATTCAATTTCACTGACCACTGATTTAAAACTGTATAAAATTTAAATCTTTTCTAATGCAAATAAATTCATAATTTCTGAAGCGTTGCATATCAAGCAGTAACACACGATTTAAATGTTAGGCACCGAACACAGCTGGCATTATACTGCATTTGTGATTTACAACTTTGACCTAAGTGTTAGACATCGCACTGTCTAGATCCAATGAACTGTTTCAATGAAAGTGGACAGTTACTGTAATTTATATACTGTTAACATTTTGGATAAGATAAATATCAGTAAATTCACATGTTTATTCAATCTTATGGGTTAGACACTAATAACAATATAAAACAAACAATTTTGTTTTACATCTTACTAAGTTCTAGTAGTAACGTTTTCACCCTCATGGGGCATCTTCAGGTACAAGATAAGGGCGAAATATCTATCTAAAATCAATTACAAAATCTTAACCTCATATTGGGAATAACATTGATCATATTAAACGATAATATAAGAAATGTAAACATGGTGACAAATACCAATCACAAAACGTATTAATATGATCTTGTCAAACGTTAAAAATCATCGCAAGCTTGCATAACTATGAATATACTACGGATCTTGATACGTAGTAATGGCATACAAAGTTAAATCACAGTCTAGTATATACAGTCAAGACGCTTGAGTTGTGAGGGTGCTATAAACAATAGACTGTGCCGGTACTATTTCGCATTGTCTGTAATGAGGCGATATTAGCGATCCTAGTGGTGAGCAACTATCTATGGATGCATGTGTGTGTGTATTCCCCTTATGTTATGTAACTGATTTTGATTATGTGTAATTTTCTACTTTATTTTATATATTATGTAACTGATCTTGACTATTTGTGATTTTATATTATGCAACTGATCTTGTCTATTGTAATTTCCTACTATATTTTATGTAATTTCTAAGGTATTTTCGCTTGTGTTGTTTTGGAATCAAATTTTGTATCTCATGTATATTATTGAAACCTGGTTGAGTGGAAGAGAAGGCCTCATGGCCTTATCTCTGCCAGGCAAAATAAAACAACTACTACTGCTGCTGCTACTACTCCTACTCCTCCTACTACTACTACTACTACTCCTACTCCTCCTACTACTACTCCTACTCCTCCTACTACTACTCCTACTCCTCCTACTACTACTCCTACTCCTACTCCTCCTACTCCTCCTACTACAACTCCTCCTACTCCTACTCCTCCTACTACAACTCCTCCTACTCCTACTCCTCCTACTACAACTCCTCCTACTCCTACTCCTCCTACTACTCCTACTCCTACTCCTCCTACTACTACTCCTACTCCTACTCCTCCTACTACTACTCCTACTCCTCCTACAACTCCTACTCCTACTCCTCCTACTACTACTCCTACTCCTACTCCTACTACTACTCCTCCTACTCCTACTACTACTCCTCCTACTCCCACTCCTCCTACTACTACTCCTACTCCTACTCCTACTCCTCCTACTACTACTCCTACTCCTCCTACTACTACTCCTACTCCTCCTACTACTACTCCTACTACTACTACTATTTACTACTTATTGAGTTTCGTGACTGTATATACTAGACTGTGGTTAAATCTTAATACATTGATATCTTAATACATTGTACAATCACCAACACACTTCTTTGATAATGATGGAGAAACTCTGTAACGCCATGTGTGTCAGTGTGCTGACTATTAATGAATATTAAAATCAAAGATTAGTTAAGGATTACATGAACCTGATATTACTGAATGTTGAGTCGTAAAAGCAAAAGCTGTGAATTAGCACCAATAGTTAACAAGAATAAATTACTTGCTTAACACTTCTGGATCTCTAAGAGACAACGAGCTGAGGTCTGTATTCAGGCAGGAGATCGACGTTTTTGTCAACATTTTCATTACACCCTTCCTGTGTGTGTGTGTGTATATACATATATACACACCTACACGTATACAGAGGGTTCCAAAAATGTATACACGCTTCAAGCAAACAAAAAACTATGTTAACATAAGAAAGCTGAATCCACACAAACAGAAAACGATCAGCACTAATCATCTTAGACTTTTACAGTTACAACAGTTGCTCAAAGTGCCCACCATGGGCGTCGACACACTTCTGAGTATGTTGAACTAATGTTCGAGTAACATTTGCGAAAGTGTCCTCAGCGATTGCAGCACATGCTGTTTCAATTTCTTCCCGAAGTGCTGCCAATGTAGCTACTGTATACAACATTCATAAGAGTCCCCATAGGTAAAAGTCCAGAGAACGCGGTGGAAACTCAATCGAACCTCTTCGTCCTATCCAGTGCCCTGGAAGATTGTCAACAAGGTACGCTCGTACATCTCGTTGGTAATGTGGTGGTGCACCATCCTATTGGAAGTAAAATTCCTCATTTCCATAGAGTGTACGAATGGCGGTAGATCATTTTCTTAATTAATAACAGTGTATATCTCCAATAAATGATTTCTTAGCATCGCCACAGATACACTTGATTGTACTTGTCACTAGAGAGTTATTGAAATTTATATTTTCCCCGTCATCCATAAAATATTTTGATATGATACCTCTTGCACAAAAGGGGAGATCTATAACTGAAACTTGATTAATATATTTCAGTATTATTTGTATTTATCCTGGTAATAATGAACATTTTGACTCGTAGACATTTTGTTTTTACAGCATTAACTTCCCATGATTGTACGAGAAGATTCGAAGAGAACGGCAGTTACGTAGACTTTCGGCTCCCCCCTACTACCAATAATGCATAACACAATGTCAATACGGCGGTTGCTGTCGTCTGCGATACAACGAACTTTTCTGTTGATTTTCGAGTTCGTCATTTTTTCCGGTTATTATTTGCTTATTTAAGTTGTGTTAACTCTCGCTAGTGGTTTTATATTTTATTTTATCCGTCTTAGTATTTATTTTATTATTGTAAATATTATTGTTTTATCACCATTATTATTATTAGCATTATTATTATTAATTATTATTATTATTATTAATAAATTATTTTGTATTACAATCTTTGTATCATTTGTCATGATTATTTTATTTTTATTATTATCATTATTATTATTATTATTATTACTATTATTATTATTATTATTATTACTACTATTATTTCTATCTTCAGCATTATTATTTGATCCCTGTAAAATTTTATGTAGACTACTGGACTGTACCCGAGCACGAGCATATGCTCATTTCGGGTATCTATTCAAATGTATTCATTTAAAATGTAAATTGTAAATAAATTTGAATTTGAATTTGAATTTTGGATGTGCGTAACATGTTCAGGTACACTTGGCCAGTTAGTGTTCCATCAAAAAAGAATGGTCCAATTAGACCGTAGATGACAACCCACACCAAACATTAATTCCAGGTAAATTAACAGTCTTTTCCACAAAATCATGTGGATTGTTTACACCAGTAGACACAGTTATGCCGGTTAACAGTTCCGTTCAACTTAAATTGTGCCTTATAGGACCAAACAACTTTCCCTACGAAGGCCTCATCCTCTTGTACCATGTTCCGACACCACTCACAGTACTGCATTCTCCGATCAGGGTCATCTTCATTTAATGCGTGCAAAAGTCTTGGGATGAAAACTTTCAACTTTGCTGTTTTAATAATACGACGTACACTGATTCTGCTAATTCCAGTCTCACGTGCACATTGCTTTGTAGGTTTCTGCAGTGAAACGTTCCAAAACCATAGCCGAGGACGCGGGGTTGATGATGTGCGAGGTCTCCCAGATCTGCCCTTGCAAACATCGCATACGGTACCATAAGTCTCTAATTTGTCACGAATACGTGCAATTGTTAATCGCTTTGGTGGTTCTGTTCTGTACTCACATCTTCATTGCCGTTCAACTTCAACATCATTCTCGGTTCTCCAATACCACTTCAAAATTGCTTTCCGCTGTTCAAACGATAATCTTGGCTCCATTTTATTGTTGTTCTTGTTGTTGATTGACCGGTCGCGCAGCAACGCTAGCATAACGTATCATTTCTTTAGAGCAGCGGTGGCGAAAATGTAATCGTGCGCCGAGCCACTGTGTAACCTGCAACGTGCATAGCACCTATGGAGGGAGGCGGACACCCGAAGGGGAAGTGAAGCAACTGTCTGACTTATTAGCGGATTTTCATTTTCCTTACGTCAAGCACTTAAATATAATTTTATACAGTACAAGGCTACAAACTAATGTTTAGTACGTGTAACGAAGAAAGAAATAAACAATAAATTAACAATATCACAACCTAAAATTAACTGTCTTCAGAATGTTTCTGCGACAAAGTTTCAAAATCAGGAATTATGTCACTTACTGCCAGTCGTAGTTGATCACGAAGGTATTTGTCTGTCAGTCGTGATCTAAATTTGGTTTTTACTATTTTCATTGTTGAAAATAATTTTTCACAAACTTAAGTTGTAGCGAACATGGCTTCAACAGAGCAAGCGAAAGAACGAAGCTTCGGATATTTATTTTTGGCAAAGATTTGAAAAGTTCAACATTTGTCAAGTCCTTACATCTAGCTTTCATTTGACATCACATAGTAAATCAGTGAGTTCAAATTGAAGAGCTAACCGCATTATACGTACATCTGCTCAAAAAGGGTCGACGTACAGAGATGATGATGATGATGATGATGATGATGATGATGATGATGATGATGATGATCATGATCATGATGATGATGATAACACAACCTTTTAATGTTTCATCAGTAACATGTAGTATAACGCCGTTTTATGTTATACAACCGTTTTCCTCGTAATACTCGTGAACAAATCATACATTTAATATTCTCATCATATTGACAGCAAAAAATGCGTCCTCGCATCCTACTTGGAACTTTCGTACATGGTTTCGAGTTATTAAAATTATTTACAAGTCTGATTCTGCGGTGTGTAGCTAATTTTCTGAGTACAGCTGTGTATTGGATATTAAAAACTACAAAAGTTGAGGTGGTTTGATGACATTATTACCATTAGAAATGAAATATTATTACAGTTAATCCCTTGACGTGACTATTTTTCATTAATTATACATATTAATGCTATAGACCTATTGCTGATATGAAAGTGAGATGTTTTGGGGTATGTAAGTAGATGTAGAGAATATCTTAAATTAATCTTCATTTGTATAATTTACTGAGTCGTCTATATAGTATAGGCCTACATAGTATGTGTCACCTAAGATAATAATATTTTTATTAAAAATTAAATATTTTTATAGTTATTAATCTAGTGTGATTGGGTCTTTTTCATATATTTAATGCCGGTGTGGTGTAGATATTTATATGCGTCATTCTCTTCAGTATTGGCTCGAGAGAGCGCAAAAATTAGAGTTTCTATGTAAAGACCAAAAGGTATTACTAACTGATAAAATAAGAGACCTACAAGATTTTGTAGTCTCCCGATCATTTCAGCAAGATCTCTAAGCAGGATAAAATTATTTTACCCTCTACATTTCAAGCTCTACATGCAGCAGCTATACCAAGATGCTATGTCTATTTTTCGAAAGTATAGCAAACCTGACTTTTTTTAACTTTCATCTACAATCCACAATGATCTGAAATAGCTATTGCTTTACTCCCACATGAAAAACCGGCTGATCGTCCTGACATTGTCACTTACGTTTTCGCGTTAAAACTCAAAAACTGAAGACGGATATGTTCAAGAAAAAGTATCTGGCATAAAAATACCTTTCAGAGAGAGTATGTTTCATTATTATGGAAGCAAATAACTTTCAAAATGTCCGTGTATTCTTCACTGAAAATAAATCAGAAAAATACTTATTTGAACAAGGTACTTGTTTAATATAATGTCGTACGATCTCTCGGTAATTGAACTAGCTCTCCTTGGTAGGAAGTAATCTGAAACTGGACTAAGACTAGGCAATGAGATTTTGAACTCATGAATTTAAGTATATGAGAAGTAATGTCGTCGAGTAATTTGTAACTTTAGACTTGCAACAGAAAGTCAATTGTACAGGTTACGGGACAGAGCAGAAAATATAATTCCATCTTGAACACAACTCATTCCCATTCATGTATTCCATGTGTTGTTAAAGACGCATTTGAATGCGAATTGGAGTTTTTAATATCAATGCATTAATTACGTCCGATTCCAAAGGCTTCGGCTTGCCGGTCTCATTACACGCAGTAATTAAAGACCCTTCTGGCTCACATCGATGGAATAAAAAATTCTGCGTGTGCCGTCTAATACATTTTCATTACATTCAACTATAGAATTAATAAATTGGCATGTAGCATATTTTATTAATCATTAGCCAAAAATCAACGAATTTAATATGAAATCATAACGTGTTGTTTATTGAAAGTCGTGCGTTTCCATTAGATGACACGGCAGAAGCCTTCATGCCCCGAGCGCTAAGTAAGGCAGTCAGGGTCGCCACGCTCCATTGCTATCGATCAATAGGCTGCTTTTTATTATTTGTTTTAGTTCTGAAGTTACCCAAATAGACATAATTGAGTCAGACTCGAATTAACGTTTATATGACGGGTTTTCAATATTCGTTAAACATTTTGAACTGGAATTCATTATCAACAAGCCCAGTTACTTTTCCATGATGTTCCGTGAAATATAAAACTAACCATGATACCTTAAGTAATATATGCATATCGTATAGGACAATAAAATTATTTCCTTTTTTGCATTTTTCTGATTTTCATATGAAAGTCATTTAACAACCGATCATACATACATTAATGCTGCCTGAATAAAAGTCTATGGGGTAAATCACCATCTGATCTCATAGCATTTATATTCATGGTTTTCGACTTGTACATGCCCATGTGTATTATATTAATGTATAGGGAAATCATTTTATTTTTACTAACATTTTTAATATTAACTTGCCTATACCTCTGGATCAACGCCGTTTGCTACCCCCTTCCACGACTGGAGTTAGATGATACTGACGTAATATACAAACAAATCACTTTACTAGGTATAATAATAATAATAATATTATTATTATTATTATTGATAATAATAATAATTTATTTTAGCTGGCAGAGTTAAGGCCGTAAGGCCTTCTCTTCCACTCAACCAGCAAAAAGTGTATATACATATGCATGAACTTACAAACAATTCAACAATTTGATTTAGATGAGAGTTACATGTATACAAGAGTTATATACGAATTAAACAACAAAATACTATGAACTATTAATTAAACACTGAAATAAACTGTGTAGCAGAATTAAACTAAAATACATAGAATGTTAATATATTTCAAATAATATTAGACAATAGAAAGAGATTATTATGAGACAATTTTGAAAATACAGCGCTATCAGGATTATGTCTAAAGGAAGAAGTAACAATGTAGTCAGTGATAGTTTAAATCAGTATGATTGGAGTGAAATGCTAATAAGGTTATCTTTTAAGGTGTTCTTAAAGGTGTTTATTGTCTTGCAGCCCCTAATACTTTGTGACAAGGAATTCCATTGACGCGAGGTGGATATTGTAAAAGATGAGGAATAACAAGATGTTCTATGAAGAGGTATATTTAGCATGCCACAGATAAGTGATCTGGTATTTACGTCGTGGTTAGAGTATAGATAAGAGAAACGAGACGAAAGGTAATTTGGTGTTAAGGTGTGCAGAATTCGAAAGAGTAAAGACAAAGAGTGTAACGTTCTGCGTTCTTTAAGTCGGAGCCACGAAAGACTTGCGAAGGACGGTGATATGTGATCATATCGTCGGATGTTGCACACGTATCTGACGCACATATTCTTAACTTGCTATAACTTGACTGACAGTTCAGAACTTGGGTCACTTAACAAAACGTCACAATAATCGAAGTGCAGCATTACTAGGGTTTGTACTAGGGTAAGTTTTAGTTGCTTGGGCAAGAAGTTTCTCAAGCGACTCAAAGAGTTAATGGAGAACAGATTTTTTTTATCGTTTCTTTAACTTGAAAATTCCAACTTAGATTATTATCAAAAAAGAAGCCAAGATTTTTTTACGACAGATGAATAAGGGATTAGCGTGTTGTCAAGGGTAACAATTTAAAGATTACTGTTATTAAGGGAGTATAGGAGGGAAGAAAAGTAGTTCATCCATTTACGTAAACTAGGAAATATCGCGCTTTTGAGTTTGATCATTTTCATTAGGTTTTTGTTTAGTCAAAATACAGTACAGTATTAACAATGAGTGTTTTTACTCACGAACTGAGCTGTCCATGTGGACGTATTCATTATGCAGTGTATATTATACTGTCTACAACACATTAGCGTACAATATAGAGAATGAAGTTAAATTGAAAAATAATCATAATATGGATATTTAAACACATTTTTTAAAATAGTGGCCGTTCATTTCGATACAGGCGTCAGTTCTTTTGTACATATTATCGCACTATAGACTATTGTACCTAATTCCAATTACAGTTTCTTCTTTCGTACTAGTAACTTATGTTGAAATAATTCTGTGCCTACTCTATAAAAGAGTACCTTACGTACTGTAAATTCAATCTTCACTTCTGCCCGATCCGAGAAGATAAAATTACTCAGACATGCTATCTACTGTCCGTCCAAGTGGTTATGTCGCAGGGTCGTAGAAAGGGAGGAAATCACGTGACAGTTAATTACTTAACGAGGCCCTTTTATTTAAGTTATTTTAAGCAGTTGTATAATATTACGTAGACGTCCAATTGCTAACAGAAATTAATGTTCTCACAAAAGAGCTAAGACAGCCCAGCTACTAGCTGGCGAATAAAAGCTGGTGGGGGAAACCGGGACGTAGGCAAATGGACGACAGTACCTGTGCGAAAATGATTCAATATTGAAAGCTCTTTCGTCACTGGAAAACGCGAACATATTTTTGGAACGTACTGTTTACTATGACCGTAAGGCTACTATGACTGTGTATGCGGTCTTGGTTCTGTGTGGAGGACGGTTGAACTTCATTAGTAGAAGGGGTGGGAGTGAAGTACATTCAAAAACTCAGGTACAATAAAAATTGAAGTAAAAATAAAATGATGTCCCTTTATATGAAAAACACATTATGCAATAGTGATCACAGGGAAAAGTGAAAATAAGTAATTTAAAAATGTATTTATTTATTCACTATATTTATGTAGTAAATCACGAGGTGTGAAAATTTAATTTTCGGAATAACCGTGTAGTGTCGCAAGTTGGGCAGAAGTGCGCACCTAGGCATGTTTCTGCTATTGGTGTGTTCTAGCATGGATGAATATATAATAGGAAGCGAAACTTACTGAGTTTCCCGTAACACATACTAGAGGCCCTGTTGTAGAAATTGATCTTGCTGCCACCTGCTGGGAGGAGGGGCGATATTACATCTAGCAGCGCACCAAGTAGCGAAAAGAGTAACTAATTACTCCATGCATTTAGCAGCGCACCTGGTGACGAAAATGTTAAACTGTGCAGAAAGTATTCCCTCCCACCCCCATCGATATTCAAAACTAACCCAATTTAAAATAAAACATTTACATTTTTATTCCTCACAGCATCTTCTACTGAAAATTCTTACCGGAGCCAACAGGAAGACAAAAGACACGATCTATTTTACACTACCCAATTAAAATATAACCAGACACAGACAAAAAATAAAGCAAAAGGTTAGATAATTGGGATTGTATTATTTGGGTATTTATTGTACAGCGCAATTGAAAAGTCTGCAAGAACTACTTAGTTCAATTTATTATATTACTATTACTTTACAATACATTTCAACAACACTATTTTACAACGTCCACAAACATCACTGTTTAACATACACTGCTTATACACACACGTATCACTTTATGTTCACTCATCAGCAAGTTTCTGTCTGCCATCTTGTCTCTTCGAGCAATATCTCGAACTGATAAATAGAGAACTCTGGGTAATGAACCCAGTTCTAATGTTCACCACCTACGACTCGGGCGCTGATCATCTTATTTCAGTCCCCTGCCGCCAGATGGTGCTGACCGCAGTTTCGCATCGTATTATATATTTATCCATGGTTCTAGTGTTGGTGGGAAAATAAGTAATATTATAACAAATTTAGAGCAGCGCATAATAACAAATTTTGTGGGATGCGCATCAAAGCTGCTAGAGAAATATTGCAACTATGAATAATGGTGAATGGTAAGCAGCTATGAAAAAGCCAAAAGCTTACTAAGATACTCGACGGCTTAGAACAGACCACACGTGTGAAAAACTACAGGGCAACACGCAGAGTTCAACGCAGGAACTAATTTCTGCAAAGATCTTGAATCTTGACAAATGACCAGAACCACTCAGATGCCTGGAGTGACGAGCCCAGCAGAGTGGGCGACCTGTCTGCCCTGATGATGGAACCTGTGTAGTCCCAAAACGTTGTAAATATCAAGTTCCGGCACAAGGTGAAGTGCCGAAAACTAAATTTCTGATCACCTACACACCGTTAAAATCTAAAATCGCTATTAGAGAGCTACAAATTGCAGCTTGGAACCGGTAGGAGAACATCCGGCAAAGATGAACATCCGACCGAATGTTCGAAGTCGAAGCGGTTGCCCCTAATGTTTTGCAGGCTAGAAAGAACACCAGGTGCACTTCATCATACACGAACACTAACATTATCTGAGTACACAAATAGAGTAACAATTGAAAGAAATTTACTTTTTCTAATTTGAAAACGTTAGCTTGAAATAGGCCTACAATCGGCTGGACACTTCAATACATATTCATAACTAATATATAAATAAACAAATGGACATCGGTAATAGCAAAATAAATCAGGGTAATGGATAATAAGAAATCTGACAGGTAAACAAATGCAAGAATAAAATAAATTACGATTACAAAATAGAAGATCACATAAATACATACATTGCCACTTAATATTTTAGGAGAAAAATTCGCTCCAGCGCCGGGGATCGAACTCGGGTGCTTGGTTCTACGTACTAAGCGCTCTGACCACTGAGCTACACCGAATTCAATCCACAGCACCGGATCGAATCCTCCTCCTTCGATGTTTCCCTTGCATCATCAACGGGATGATTCGCAGCCAGGACAACGGATCGCGGTAGACCTCGCACGCCGGAAATAGAGGAACGTGTGTTGCAACATGTAGAACGTGATCCTCAACAAGTGTGCGAAGAATTGCAGCTGCTGAAGTTCTGCATGAGCAGATACTTTATCCTTACCATACCCAACGTGTGCAAGCTCTTAGACCATCATGCCAGATTACAATTCTGCCAGTGGCTTCTACGACAGAGTGCTGAAAATCCGGTATTTAAAGCCTACATTATATTTACTGATGAAGCAGAATTCACAAAACATGGGGTAGTAAATTACCGCAACACACACGTGTGAGCAATCATGGAGGTGAGACATCAGGATCGTTTTAGTATCAATGTGTGGGTGATAGACTCCTGGAGCCATACATTTTACCTAACAGACTAACAGGTGCTGTGTATCATCGATTCTTGCGCGATGAATTACCCGTGCTTTTGGAGAATGTTGCCCTTTTAGAAAGACAGCGGATGTGGTATGTGCACAACGGGGCACCACCAGATTTTCTACACATCGTGCGACAGTACTTAATCCAAACTTTTCATGGACGATGGATTGGTCGGGGAGGTCCAGTAGCATGGCCTCCCTGTTCACCGGACCTCATCCATTGGATTTCTGGCTATGAGGACATTTAAAGATATTGGTGTATGCCGAATCCATCGACAATGTGCATATGTTATAAGAGCGTGTGCCCAATGCATGTGCCTAAATTCGAGAGCAGCCAGGTGTAATCGCAGGAGTTCGCGATTCTTTGAGAAGAAGATCTGAAGCATGTATAAGAATGCATGATAACCACATGGAGCGTCCCCTGTAACAGGTAGATGTTATCAGAGGACAGATTGGCAGAAATCATCTCAAATCCTGTTTGTGTTTATGGCGTTAACCTCAAAAATATTGTACTGTTAAACGTTTGTGACAATAAAGCATTTTTGTTCACTAGAATTAGCTTGTTGGACGAAGTCCATTGTCTGACGCGTAAATACTGAACACAAGTAAAATGATCCACATCTTAACAGATATTTGTTTGAATTATAGAAACGTTTATTCTAGATTTGACCAATCCCACCTCCTGTTGCAAAATCACCCACTCTCTTAAACACCCTGTATATATACTCAATTGAAAAACTGAGTTTTGAGTTACATAGGAAAACTTTTCGTATGAACTGTAGCGTTTACAACTGCAACTTTATAACTTTGAATCCCACCTACTGTTGCAATATCACACACTTTCTTTAAACACCCTGTATATATACTCTATTGAAAAACTGAGTTTTTATTTACATAGGAAAACTCTTCGTACGGTCTGTAGCGTTTACTACTGCAACTTTAGAACTTTGAATTCTATTGACATATTCGGTTTATATACTATGCGTATTATAATAAACAAAAATGAATAAAATTTATTATTATTATTATTATTATTATTATTATTATTATTATTATTATTAAATACTGGAATACAATTACCACCATATTCAACCTTGTCCTAAATGTTTTGTTTATATGTACATTGTTTCGAAATGTTTTCGTTTTCAGATGATCGACACTTTTCGTATTTAACAGTTCAATTCATAACGTAACCTCTGATTTCAGATAAGCCACAGTTAGGGATGCCAAAATCCCAGGTGCCCGTATGAATACAAAATGTTATTGATGGTTATACCTCAAATACAACGCATGAGAATAAACCTTTCCCGGCACATTAACGTCATTGTTCATCTGTTCTGCCTTGTATTCAGATTCGCAATGGACATTCCTTCAAAAAATATTCACTCGTGTTGTGGAAAGTATTGCCCTCCTGCCTCGTGGCTCCGACACGTTTTTAAAATATTCTTAAAGCTGCATCAGCGTCGCAGTTTAGCAAAAGAGAGATTTGCCTTTGCCGTAAAATAGTTTTAGTCCAGCCATCTGTCAATAAATAATACAAAGACAAGGAAAATGGAATAAACACATTTCGCATTTTGTATTCATTTTATTTTATATTTTGATCGCGGATTAAAAGATACACCAATATACTTAACATGATTTTAAACATCAAATTATTTACTTTGGGCACACTTAGCATTTATCGTGGTTACGAAAATCTATCATCTATACTAATAATAAATCTGTAGCCGAAATTTTTCTGGTAATTTTCGATTTTCCAAAAATAATTGGTCCTAACATATATAATTAACCACCCTCAAACCGAAAATCGCTTTTTTGAAATTTTTGTTTGTATGTCTGTCTGTCTGTCTGTATGTTTGTTACTTTTTCACGCGATAATGGCTGAACGGATTTCGATGAAAATTGGAATATAAATTAAGTTCGTTGTAACTTAGATTTTGGGCTATATGGCATTAAAAATACATTATTTAAAAGGGGGGTTATAAGGGGGCCTGGATTCAATAAATCGAAATATCTCGCTTATTATTGATTTTTGTGAAAAATGTTCCATAACAAAACTTTCTTTAAAAATAATTTTCGATAAGTTTTATTCCTTGAAAAATTTTGATAGGACTGATATTTAATGAGATAAGTGAGTTTTAAAATTAAAATAACTGCCATCTAAGGCCGTATAATGAAATAAAAAACAAATGACTTCGTCTATAAGAGGCCTCGGACAACAACAATCGAAAGCTATGAAAGATAACCTACAGAGAATGTTTCTGTGTTTGTATGAAGTAATATCGGAAGCTAAATTAACCAATTTGCATAATTAATTATTATTTCACCATTGGAAAGTGTAGTTTCTCTAGATGGACATAATGCTATAATGTTATTACAGTAACTTCTGATATAATATAATATAATATAATATAATATAATATAATATAATATAATATAATATAATATAATATAATTTAAGTTATTTGAAGGTTTCAGAACCATAGTGGGCCAAGCGCCATTTACTGAATACGTAGAAAACAAGGGTTAAAATTAAGTTATTACCATAATTCAATGGAAACCTATAACAAGTAAAATAAAATATACACATTAAATCTAAATGATGGCAATATTCATTGAACTATGGTTGCATGTAATAAAAATTAAGAAACATGTTCACGGAATTGTCATTGCACCAAATGAGTGTCTCTGGACAAAAATGATCGCATTTTAATTATTTGGATGCAATTTAAATTAAGTAACATATTAAACGATTTATCCTTCTATCAAACACGAATGTTCCCTGGATCAAATGTCCCATTTTAATTATGTAATTACTTTATATTTATTTCTAACGGGTGCAGCGGAGCGCACGGGTACGGCTAGTTTCGAATAATTATTCGTTTCTTAATTATTTTACATCTGATATAGACCTACATAATGTGATAAGCTAAGACCCTTGTCGAAGCTATTTTGTTTTTTTTTTATGCTCGACAATGCCGAAATGTAGTATTGTACACCTGGTAGCAGCCCTTTAATGGACCTCATTAAAGTACACTTATTCATTATAGTTCAAGTGTACAGCCAATGGGAAATCACCATTGTACCATTATAAAACCGCAAGTATCGATTATTCTCGGATATGCAATCGAAAGACAATTAGCGAAAAGTCACGGAGGCTGGAAATCCAATACTGTCGCAGAAGGTTATGTTCTGTTACTATAATAATTAGCGTTAATTGTAAATAATATTCAAATGAATTCAATTTGTCATCCCGTTTTTCAATTCTAAATGAATTTCCAGGTTATATCAATACTAATCTTCATGTTATTCTCTAGATTATATCAAGGTCAGTGACATTCGTGGCTCGGAAAATATTAATACTTTCGCGTCCGCGCACATCTCACAATTCAGGTCAGTTCCGCTCCTCACTTACATAACCATAACATGAATAATTATGAATAATTTCAAGTTAGAAGTATGGTCGAGCATAAAAAGTCGTATGAAACTTGCCTATAATGGTAATTAAGACGCTCGTATGAAAATTATGAAACGAGCGCAAGCGAGTTTCATAAACTAACATACTCGCGTCTTAATTACTACCATTATAGGCTCGTTGCATAATGTAATATTGTACATTACATTAATTTCATCCTTAATGAAGGAAATAATTTAATTTTATATTTTACATCTATACTTTCGTAAATTTGCACTGTCAGAATTCCGTCATAGTTAAGATAATCTATAATGATCTTCTATGGGTCGCAGGGAGAAAGGTTTTCCAGTTGCAGTCACTGTTTTGTCATGAATATCTTTCCACAGATTCAAGTTCTCATAGTTGCAATTACTTCGGCATCAACATAAAGTCATCATTAGTGTTTAAACGCAGCCTTTCTGCTCACGATAAACGAATGGGATTGTCGTGTCACCGTATCACGATGTCTGGTAACGATAATGTGGCGCATGCGTAGAACATCGACTTCACAGTTTACCGTAAACGAAAACCAGTGTGGTAGAAACTCTCTGAAGAAGTTAACATTTCCACGATATAATACTTTTAACTGTTCACTATTATAGCTTGAATTTAATAGTGACGGTATACGCCAAGTGCAGTATTTCGTGGTTGCTATTGTAAATAATTACTCGCATAAATTGAAGTATGCGTGCTAATATTGAATAACAGTAAACACCGATACAATAACAGATAATTCCAAATGCCATAATGTGAGTTCACTTAACAACATTCATCTTCCTTTCATAAAACATTTCCTTATTTGCGTAATTTTAGCATACAGTATGAAATATTACACAGCCCTTTCACAATATAATTGTCAGTACATAGATATTTGTGTGCGATATGTGAGCATTACACGTCACAAAGATTTCGTAACCGCCAAGCAAGTATTAAGGTCGATTCATATTATACGGAACGTCAACGTCACGGACCGGTACCGTCACCGTCACGTCACATTCACATTTAACGGCAAGTGACCGTCAGTTTGCCGGCGTATAAGCAGTTCTTTTCTTCTCAAACCGGATCTCTTCCTTGGCAGTAATGTTATATTATTTGTATTGTTTATAAGATTTACTAACATATTTACTTACACATTCATCTTCACCCACATATTTTGCCAATTTTGGCTACATTAGGCCTATATTTTTTAAACCAGATGTTTTTATAACTAGGGTTGGAATGTATATTTCAAGTTATTTTTGCAGCAGCATTCCTATTCAGAAATACACACGAACAAACAAATAAGAAGAAGAATAATAATGAAATAATTCAGTTCAATGCATACAGTAACTAGAGCTCAACAAAACTAACTGTCGCTCTCGCTCGCTGTGTTCGTTGCATTTGTCTTTCGAGTCTCGCTCGTCATTCTCGAAATAGCATTTGGTCGGCGTGGAAAGATTTCGTAACTTTGACTAACATTCATCATTGAAATAAATAACATTATAAATGTTTAAATAAGACAAAAAGACAAAACAGAACAGTATCTTAGTTATCAAAATGTTCTGGTTCTAATATATTATATTACCTATGATTATATAAATTCTCGTTGCCAAACTTTCAGAACGGCCCCGAGGTTCACTCAGCCTTCTATAAAATTGAGTACCGGGTCTTTCCCGGGGGTAAAAGGCGGCCAGAGCGTGGTGCCGACCACACCACCTCATTCTAGTGCCGAGGTCATGGAAAGCATGGGGCTCTACCTCCATGCCCCCCCAAGTGCCTTCATGGCATGTTACGGGGATACCTTTACCTTTTTACCTTTTATGATTATATAAATAAAAAAAAAACAATCTTCAAATAAATTTGCATTTCTAAGGAACATAAAACATAATACAATTTTTTTTTTATTTGATCTTAAACATATGAAAAGAAAATTCCTAGCCTTTTTAAATTATGTACAAGACTTTTGCCAATTTTTCCTTCCCAGACCTGTTATTATTTGGCAATCTGGTGAACGAGACTTGTAATAAACGTTTCCTTCACAGACCAGTTGTAATTTTGTAACAGAATATACGAAACTTGTACTACACCGTTTCTTCATAAACCAGTTACAATTTGGCAGCTTGATATACATGATTTGTATAATAACTTTCCTTCTCCGACAAAAGACTTATTTTGTGTGCGTTTAAGTATCTATTGCTGTAACTGTTAAATTAATACTCAGAACTTTAGTAATATTCGTACATTGATTATACAGGGATATCATTTTATTTTTACTAACATTTTTAATATTAAGCTGGCTATACCTTTGAATTAACCGATCGAGAACCGGAAACACAGTTTGCTACCCCCTTCCACGACTGGCGTAATATACAAACAAATCACTTTACTAGGTACAGGAGGGAAAAAAAGTAATTCATCCATTTACGTAAACTAGGAAATATCGCGATTTTGAGTTTGATAATTTTCATTAGGTATTTGTTTAATCAAAATACAGTACTGAATTAAAAATAAGTGTTTTTACTCACGAACTGAGCTGTCCATGTGTATGTATTCATTATGCAGTGTATATTATACTGTCTACAGCACATTAGCGTACAATATAGAGAATGAAGTTAAATTGAAAAATAATCATAATATGGATATTTAAACACATTTTTGAAAATGGTGGCCGTTCATTTCGATACAGGCTTCAGTTCTAATGTGCATATTATCACACTATAGACTATTGTACCTAATTCCAATTATTACCAGTTTCGTCCTTCGTACTAGTAACTCATGTTGAAATAATTATGTACCTACTCTATAAAAGAGTACCTTACATACTGTAAATTCAATCTTCATTTCTGCCCGACCCGCACAGATAAAATTACTCAGACATGCTATCTACTGTCCGTCCAAGTGGTTATGCCGCAGGATCGTAGAAAGGGGGGAAATCACGTGACAGTTAATTACTCGACAAGGCCCTTTCATTTAAGTTATTTTAAACAGTTGTATAATATTACGTAGACGTCCAATTCCTAACAGAAATTAGTGTTTTCAGAAAAGGTCTAAGACAGCCCAGCCACTAGCCCTTACAGAGGGGCGAGCAGAAGCAAGTGGGGAAAATTGGGATGCGACGTAGGCAAACGGACGACAGTACCTGTGCGAAAATATGATTCAATATTGAAAGCTCTTTCGTCATTGGAAAACGCGAACATATTTCTGAAACATACTATACTCACTTACTCACTGCGGTCTTGGTTCTGTGTGCAGGACAGTTGGAACCTCAATAGTAGAAGGGGTGGGAGTGAAGTACATTCAAAAACTCAGGTACGATAAAAATTGGAGTAAAAATAAAATGATGTCCCTGTACTTTCGATGAGTTTAAATCTCACACTTTGTTGAGAGACTTAAACATCCCACAACTATCAAGCAACGGAGCCTCGACTGACAACGTGTGACTCCAATAAGTGACTAACGCAAGGCTCGATGAGCGCTCATTCTTTGTCATAATCGTTTACACTTGGCACTTTATCAAGTAATAATGCTTTCAATCAGACGCAAGACATATCTAACTTTAATTAATAATATCTGGTGACTCTCATTATCAGAAACGAAAAAATCTATTGCAAGAATCAGTTGTAATCAGGGAATGCAATGAATGGGAAAAGTAAGTCGAGAAGGAACTCTGTGTTTGAAATGTCTTAGGCGACATCTACTTCTGCTACTGTTGCTCCTCATTTAAATTACAAATCTGTTTTCAGAGTCTAAAAAATTTCTTCTTTCTACTTCAGCATTGCTCAAACCATTCCAAGCTTCAGGGTTAGGAAATAAGGCGGTAGAGGGGGAATGCAGATGATGGAATAAGACGGTGGTAAGAGTTCAGCATCAAGAAACCAGAAGTAACATCAGCATCAGTGAATACTGAGCAGGAGGGGCAAGTATAGAGAAGGGAGTTAAAAGATTTTAATCGTTTAAGAGGATCCTCTCTTACTACAACGTTGCCTTGCACAGCTGAGCCGGAGTTCTGGTATCATCGACTGAGAAAGGAAAAACCCGTGTTGTATAACAAATTACGAGAAGTTTTTGCAAGGGAAAGGGAAGGAAAATAAGGGTAGGTTTTCATCCGTCTATCGTCTGTGCTAACGTAAGAAAACTTTTCTTAGCATTACGTCACCGTAAAGGGAGACAATTCATGTTGGTAGCGGCAGTTCTCACTCCCCCCAGACCTACACAGCAAGCAGCCTTTGTCCCACCGCTTACAATTTCTTGGCTATTAAGATGTCCCACGAAATATCGATTTGAATGTAGCTTATAATGCAAATGAATTGTACGTTATCCTTTGCAGTTTATGGTGCCTAAAAATGGCCTAAAATGGCATCACAGTCTACTATATACAGTTGCGAAGCTCAATATGTAGTAAAAATGCAAACATGGGTAGTTGCCCACCACTAGGATCGCTACTATCGCCTCATCATCGCAGATCTCTCTCCTAGTAGACGACAAAATATGTTACACTTTCGTTGTGTTCTTTTGGAAAAATTAACACCTTCCTTCCATTATTGAAATATTAAATGCATGAAGTTAATTTATTATTTTAATGAAGTATATTAAATTCCACCATAAACTCGAAGATACCCGCAAGAAATAAGTTAATATAATTTTTGTTTGTGCAAAACGAACTGAAATTTACTATAATCGCTTCACTCATTCATTAACTATGAAACCAATAAATATTAATTTGCATTTTCCTTTACAACAATAATAATGGAAATATGAATTAATGCAGTAACTTACGTGTACCGGTACTTGTAGTGTAGGCTTACGTAGTTAACAAAGTGGGATGAGGTTAAGCAATAATAATCACACCAGAATTGGAAATAAAACGTGATCAATAAATACAGCTATAATTAAAAACATATCCTTTGAAAAAAAAAAAGTAGGCCTAAGCAATAATAATCCCACCAGAATTGAAAATAAAACGTGATCAATAAATTTCATTAAAACAAACTTAACTTTTCTACGTCTCTAGTAAAATATTATTATTCCAATTATTGTATTTTAGCCATTAACATTTTCATTACAACCAATAACGAACATTTCACAAGCATCAATGTGAAATACGCAACGAGCTAGCACTCGATGGAAATACGACACAGTCCAAAGTCGACAGTGGACAGTCTATTGTTTCTAGTTGCTAACCGCTTGGACCGCTTTATCACGAGATTTGCAAAAAATCACCTCAAGCTTCGCGACTGTATATAGTAGACTGTGATGGCATGTTATTGGACACTACATGTATTGTATCATTACAACCACAGATACTTATGGTCCGGTTTCAAATCCTGCTTGGGACAAGTTACCTGCTCGAGTTTTTTTTTTTTCCCGAGGGAGGTTTCCCCAGCGAACAGGAATTATAAAGAATGGACACTGAGCGAATTTTCCTGTGTTTTGTTTCTCTGTGCGCCGGCGTTTAGTTCTACTTTCAAGCGCTAGAGGTTAGTGTAATCGAGCATGCGCTAAGATAATAATTGAGAATAGAGTTGAGACACAGGATCCAAACATCGCCTACCTTATTGCATAATCCAGTAACGCTTTGCTTCAAATAAATTCAAGGTAACAGCTTTTCCTTATTTCTCAGCGACGAACTAGTTATAATAATAGTTTTTTATATTTCAGATATAATAAATTATATTATAAAATAATATAAAACATTATAAAATTAAGTATCAAATTCGTTTAATATTTTATATATAATACAGGTATATGGTTTTACTTCTCATAAGAGTTTTGTTTTTCCATTTTCAGCGCTATCAAATCATTACAAATTTTAATTGTTGATGGGGTCAACGTCTCAACTCTCATTATAAAGGAACTCTAGAGTCTAGACATTACAGTTAATGACGGATTTATTATTTTATGGATCCAATTTATTTTATTTGAGTACATAATGTACCTAGATATATTAATTATGTGTGTTATAT
>JAJSOF020000038.1:72700483-72727958 GCA_025594305.2 Periplaneta americana | reverse complement strand
AATTGATATTATATTGGAAGTGTGCGTAATAGAAGTGGAATTCGTTGATTTAGTCCTACATGGTGTATTCAACTTATTCAGGATTTCAGAATGAATAATTTTAAAAGGAATAATTATTAAATGTACAATTTTCAAATTTGAATGTGGTTGGTGGTTCAATTGATGTTATATTGGACGTGTGCGTAATAGAAGTGGAACTCGTTGATTTAGGCCTACATGGTGTATTCAACCTATTCAGGATTTCCGAATGGTGCTCTTCATTTATTTGTAAATCGGATTTCAGAAGATGGATAGGTATGATCAGTGATTTTTATTAATTCTTGTTCTTGAATGCCAATGCGAGTCATATTTGAATCTGCTGTGCATCGACTGGAGTGGTTTGTAATTGTATATATATTTTTGACGTCCAGACCAGCGCAGTTTCAAATGTTGGCAAACAAAGAAACAAATGCTAGGGACGCGATAAAATTAAACAAATGCTAGGGACGGGATAAAATTAAACAAATGCTAGGGACGCGATAAAATTGTGCGATAAGCAGCTATGATTGGTCGAAATACGTCCTTTCGTACCGTTTTATTGGTCAAAAGTAGTATGACGTAGTAAGAGTGTAATATTCAACATAATCATAAACACCTGCAGCACAATAATTATCATCATAAATGTTATCGCTAACATAACTTCCACCCCATCATGATCATAAAACACAAGAAATATAAATATCGTTATCATCAATACAATCAAATTCATAATTAAAATCATAGGCTATGGTTATCATCAAAATAATCACCGACGTCATTAATATCACCACTGTTGTTGAACTCATTATTGTCGTAGTTCAAATCATCATTGTCGTCAATGAAATCATAATTTAATACCTTCCCGAAAAATTCTCGTTTAAGGAGAAAGGTACGTAATTTTAGGGGCATATTTCTTTAGGTCTATATTTACTATCACAACCATTTGATTAAGCAAGGATACAAGCTTATTCTGCTATTGGATGTATTCATTTATTGTTATGAATTAAAGTTTCGAAATTAGTGATTAGCGACTACCATAACTGAATATGAATATATTAAAAAATAATAGGCCTATATAACATACAGAAATACATTATGCTTTTATGCTAGACAATAAATTAAGTTACTGAGCAAAACATATAAAATATGGACATTGCGATAGTTGTTTTCTTTACAGTCCGACACGGTTTAATAAATTAAGATATTTAATACTTAGCCTGCATTTGCTAGCACGGCCATCAGGCAATATCACAGCCCACTGTATTGTTCAGGAAACAGTAAAAATATTTAACATCTGAACGTCAGGTGCGACAAGATTGTGTCGACAATATTTGTAGTTAATAGTTGGCTTTGATTGGTTAAAACTCAATAGACATTTACACTGCATCGAGGCATTGTTGCAGGAGCTAAAATGAAGGGTTCAGAAGAATAGTGGGCCAAGCACTATTTATTAAAAACGGAGAAAGCAAGGGTTAAAGTTAAGTGAATATCATAGTTTAATGAAGACTGACATATAATTTAGTTTTAATGTACATACCTTATATCTTATTACTTTCTATATGTTTCATGGAATTATGGTATTCACTTAATTCTAACTCATGCTTTCTCCGTTTTTAATATATGGCGCTTGGCCCACTATGGCTCTGAACCCTTCAAATATTCGAGGATATACTGACATCTCTTGCCAATATTCGATAATTTTCTTGTAAACAGCAACTCTAATAACCAGTGCAACAATAATATTGAAAAATATTACGTCTTTCGCAATAGTAAATTTTGAAGTTCACTTCACTGCGTATTTAACGAAGAAAGTCACTACAGATAGCATCAATGCCTGAGCTAACGGATGTGACACATTTGCACAACAGACAGTTGTTATCTTCCCAAGAAAACGATATTCATCTCGCCATTAAATTTGCAATAACTTATGGAAAGTGTTTTGTAAGTTTGAGCACGTTGTAACCTGGCCAAATAAGTACAGTATCGAAACTTTTGTGATTTTATGGCTCGGCGACTTTTGATGTCACCTATACTACTGCATTCCAGGGTCACCAAAGCCGAGGATGACTGGCTTCTGTGACTTTGTCCAAATGTGGAGTTGTGAGGTTATAGAGCGTCGGTTTAGAGAATATACGTTGAAGGACTTCCCTGAAAGCATCTTCTTGTACACTCTAGACAGAAACTTGTTTGTCACCTGAGTCAGAGTTGTAATAACAATAGGAGAAGGCTGGTGAAGGAGAGATATAAATATTGGCTCCATTCTCTCATTCTGTGACAATCTTAGAGGTATAATTGAATAGTTATGTGAGTTGTAATTCATTTTGAATCAGAAATGTACATCCTTACTGTAGTAACTTTAGAGGAATATCACTTTTGTTGACGTCGTACAAAATTTTCTCCAATATTCTTTTGAGAAGATTAACTCCATTTGTAGATGA
Source organism: Periplaneta americana (assembly GCA_025594305.2). Lineage (NCBI taxonomy): Eukaryota > Metazoa > Arthropoda > Insecta > Blattodea > Blattidae > Periplaneta > Periplaneta americana. Next base: position 72,725,502 of record JAJSOF020000038.1, on the reverse strand, counting down.
AATTATTGGCGATCATCTGTGTGGTTATAGGCGTAATAGATCAACTATTGACCAGATATTTTGTATTCGACAGATAATGGAGAAAAAATGGGAGTATAAGGGTACAGTGCATCAGTTATTCATAGATTTCAAAAAGGCATATGACTCAGTTAAGAGAGAAGTTTTATATGATATTCTTATTGAATTTGGTATTACCAAGAAACTAGATCGATTAATTAAAATGTGTCTCAATGAAACGTACACAGAGTTCGTATAGGTCAATTTCTGTCAGATGCGTTTCCAATTCACTGTGGGCTAAAGCAAGGAGATGCACTATCACCTTTACTTTTTAACTTTGCTCTAGAGTATGCCATTAGGAAAGTCCAGGATAACAGAGAGGGTTTGGAATTGAACGGGTTACATCAGCTGCTTGTCTATGCGGATGACGTGAATATGTTAGGAGAAAATCCACAAACGATTAGGGAAAACACGGGAATTTTATTGGAAGCATGTAAAGAGATAGGTTTGGAAGTAAATCCCGAAAAGACAAAGTCTATGATTATGTCTCGTGACGAGAATATTGTACGAAATGGAAATATAAAAATTGGAAATTTATCTTTTGAAGAGGTGGAGAAGTTCAAATATCTTGGAGCAACAGTAACAAATATAAATGATACTCGGGAGGAAATTAAACGCAGAATAAATATGGGAAATGCGTGTTATTATTCTATTGAAAAGCTCTTATCATCCAGTCTGCTGTCAAAAACTCTGAAAGTTAGAATTTATAAAACAGTTATATTACCGGTTGTTCTTTATGGTTGTGAAACTTGGACTCTCACTTTGAGAGAGGAACAGAGGTTAAGGGTGTTTGAGAATAAGGTGAGGGCGGCAATGAACCTCCGGGTTCCTTAAAAGCCAGTAAGTAAATAAGTAATGTACATCCTTTGACACTGAAATTCGTCGCTGTTCAGAGACTAAGTCCCACCCGGGAATCACCGTGTGCACTGTTTACATAGAGAGATTTGAAGCCCGGTCTTTCTAACGAGAAGAAAGAGGCATAAATACTTCATAGGGAATATATCGTTTAATGACATACCTTCAGATACATCGCTGCTACGATTTGATTTCATCCTCGGATCTCCCTGCTTAATATCTCCCCGTGTGAATCTCACGTTAACCCTAACGACACTTTACAAGTTCACGCTACAGGTGAGCGACCATTTTCCGTGTCAAGGGGTGTACATTAACATTGTCCAATGGTTACACTACTTATGAAGAAGTCCATGGGATAGCGGATACTGGAAGTCATCGGCGTATTGATATTATAACATTTAAACCCGGAGAGACAAAAGGTTATATTCTGGATCCGACCATCAGATTCCAGACGCATCAGAATCAACCTGAGGAGGTTAATCTAGGGAAAAGGGCAATTTATGAACCAACTATCCCTTATTACAAAAATCATATAAACTCAGGGATATAGAAGTCATCGGATTAATGGTGGGCGCTAGAGGGGCCATAACAAAACAATAATTCGTGTCATTCTGTTATAAATTTGGAGTCCCAACAACAATTAAGGAAATTTCTATGATAACTTTGAAGGGTTCACTGCAGATTTTACGGCGACATTTGTATTTCAATTCAAATTACAGTTGAATTTTCTCAGTCTATTTTTTTATCTGTATTTTTTTATAAATTTTCATATTGTGAAATATTATATATTGCAAATTTTAGTTCATTGTAAACAAATATAAATGACACTCGGGAGGAAATTAAACGCAGAATAAATATGGGAAATGCGTGTTATTATTCGGTTGAGAAGCTCTTATCATCCAGTCTGCTGTCCAAAAATCTGAAAGTTAGAATTTATAAAACAGTTATATTACCGGTTCTTCTGTATGGTTGTGAAACTTGGACTCTCACTCTGAGAGAGGAACATAGGTTCAGGGTGTTTGAGAATAAGGTGCTAAGGAAAATATTTGGGGCTAAGCGGATGAAGTTACAGGAGAATGGAGAAAGTTACACAACACAGAACTGCACGCATTGTATTCTTCACCTGACATAATTAGGAACATTAAATCCAGACGTTTGAGATGGGCAGGGCATGTAGCACGTATGGGCGAATCCAGAAATGCATATAGAGTGTTAGTTGGGAGACCGGAGGAAAAGACCTTTAGGGAGGCCGAGACGTAGATGGGAGGATAATATTAAAATGGATTTGAGGGAGGTGGGGTGTGATGATAGAGACTGGATTAATCTTGCACAGGATAGGGACCGCTGGCGGGCTTATGTGAGGGCGGCAATGAACCTCCGGGTTCCTTAAAAGCCATTTGTAAGTAAGTAAGTAAACAAATTTCTTGTAAGACATTTTTAATCTCATTTTAAATGTTACTGTGTAACAATCTTTGTCTTTGAGGAAGATTTGATTATATATATAGAATCCACTGCTGTGGAGTAACGGTTAACATGTCTGACCTTAAAACGAGTTGGCCTGGGTTTGAATCCTGGTTGGAACAAGTTACGTAGTTGAGGTTTTTTCCAAGATTTTCCGTCAACCAATTAAGAGCAAATGTTGGGTAACATTCGGCGCTGGACGCTGGATTCTTTTCGCTGGTATTATCACTTTCATTTCACTCTGAAGCTAAATAATGATCGCAGTTGATGAAGCGTCGTAAAATAAATTAATTAAAAGATTGGAGAAATTTAAAGTTTACATATTTTAGTCTTCAACCAATTTTTTTTTGTCATTGGCAGTGTATATCTTTCGATCTCTTCCCATATTCATGTTTTTTTATTTGACTAATGTCCCTTTCATCTGTTTGTTAATCCGACGTATAAAACCATATTCATGAGACCAAAATTATAAAATAGAAGCTACTTCATAACATCTTAATCTAGTTTTTATACCATTAAGTACGAGAAAAATTCGTACCGGCACCGGGAATCGAACCCAGGACCTCTCAGCTGTGCGCGCTGAGTGCTCTCTAACCAACTGAGCTATGCCGGGACCCGATTCGTACTTAATGGTATAAAAACAAACTGACTAGTCATACTAGTCGAGCAAAATATAATGAGGTGGGCGAGACCTCATTCATATTTGATACATCTTAATCTAGGTTTTTTTTAATCAGTCGGCGTTATCTTCATCAGGACTAACTGCTTAAAATGGCTAGCTTCTTCCTTAGTTATTTTTTCAGAGATCCGCAGAAGATGATCCTTTTTCTATTAAAAGCTTCATTTGCCATTGCTATCCTCCTCTTGACTTCTTTTGATAATAGACTTACTCTCTCTGCAGTATGTCACACAATTGAATGGTGAATTTGCAAAACGACTTAAGTCCCTACGAGTAGTTTTGAAAAATTAAAGAAAACTGTTTTTAGCCTCGCTGAACCATATATTGTTACAATATAATTTTTTTATATGTAAGAGAAATAGTTTCATTATAAGAATTCATACTTTTGTATTCTTCTTCAGGTCGTAAAAAATATAATTATCTTCAGGACTTAAGTTGTTCTGTAAATTAACTTCAATCCTACATCATAATTATTAGGTTACTAACACATAAACATGTTTCACTAAATGTATTTACACCAAAATCATAAAATAACCTTATTGCAATTGTTGAACAACATTATTTGAACAATTTGTTAATCACAAGAGCACAGACAACTCTTAGGAGTATTATAACGAGACCACAGCTTAGTTTCATCTTTAAATTCTTTGTTGTCTCCCATGCTATAATGTTTTCGTAAAATGTATTCACGTCTTCTTCATCACGAATGTACTTAAGCATTTTACGAATATCTTGAATTTTGGTTTCATTGATCGGGGATAAACCACTGTGTTGGAAAATGTGGAGAAATAATCATGCTGAAAATGATCAAGAAGTGGAAAGGGAATTGGTTGTGTCACTGGCTGAATAGAACTGCCTACTGAAGGATGCACTGGAAGGAATGGTAAACGTGAGTTAAGTTCGGAAGGAATTACCTATGACAACAGACAAAAAACAATTTGTCAGCTGAGTGTATGATTAAAATTGCATATTATGTAAGTTTCTTCAGTACTTGACAGGAAAAACATCTTACGTCCAGGACTGAAGTCGTTTTACCCCTTAACCAAAAATTCTGCTGCTAATAAAAACTATACAAAAGTCGTGGATTAAAGTCATTCTGCTACTAAACGATGTCCCTTGCACACAGTAACGTAATCATGCTCTCAATTCAAAACCCCCAAAATGTGGACTTAAGTCGTTTTGCAAATTCACCATTCAATTATAAATAAGAATGTAAGCTACGTACATACATTAAGGAGAATTTGAAACGAAAAAAAATGACAAAATAATATCAAATAAAAGAAAGAATTGGCATTCAGGGATTCTGTCAGGTGGTATGGTGCTATTAAAATAATAAATTTCTAGACAACTACGTCACTTTAAGTACCTGAGTTTGATGAAATTTAAGAACGTAATGTATACTGTACCTCCCACCAAAGTCATACTGGTACGAAGGTTTCGCTTCAATCAATACAGAAATAAACATTGACCAGGGTATTGCTATACCCGTGAGAATAGCCTTTAGTGCATTCTTCCATGCACCTTCCCCTCCGTGCTCTCCTGTTGTGCCACTAGCAACATACGAATGTGATATCGAGACATCCGACGACATCTGACCACACAGGCCTAAAGTCACTTCATTATTATCTTTGCGGAATCTATGCTGTTTTAAAGCTTTCTTTAAGGGTCCGAACAAATGAAAGCCACATAGTGAGAAATCGGGGCTGTAAATTGGGAGACCCAGAGACTTCCGCTGTTAAGAATTGTATCCTTTTCACTTCTTGGCAGCAGTTCATGTTACTGTTTATAGTACACCCCAAAGTTCGTGGTGCAAAGTTCCACTGTATTTTGAGCATTTTTACAACGATTTCCACTATAGGGCTGAGGACGGAACGAATAGAAATGTTGAGTTACTCGGTTCTATCGGTTTATGTGCTTGGCAGCGGAGCACCGAAGTTACCCGGTTAACCGTAGCCGTTACCAGTCAGTTCAAACGTTCAGACAGAGTTCACGTGTTTTACTTAATTATAGCAGACAACAACGTAGGTACTATTGTATTTAAATATTTTCTACTGCAGGACAAATTATTTCCTTATCACTAAGGCGGGCTGAAAGGCCTCTAGTATTGAAGAGGAGTTCATCCTATTATATGACCTGTCAAGTGGGCCTAATGAACACTGACAGGCTGAACATATTACTGTACTTAATAATAATAATAATAATAATAATAATAATAATAATAATAATAACAGCAATAATAGAGTGTTTCATTAATATTAAAATATGTTAAAAAAGGAAGTATAGTACATTATATTTTTCTTCTATTTGTCTTCATTGGATTTGTGTTACCTCATCAGTCATAATTTTATTTGTATTTATTTCTACGAATTATGTTACCTAATTACTTCAATTTATCTATACTAATAATAAATCTGTAGCCGAAATTTTTCTGGTAATTTTCGATTTTCCAAAAATAATTGGTCCTAACATATATAATTAACCACCCTGAAACCGAAAATCGCATTTTAGACATTTTTGTTTGTATGTCTGTCTGTATGTTACCTTTTCACGCGATAATGGCTGAACCGATTTATATGAAAATTGGAATATAAATTAAGATCGTTGTAACTTAGATTTTAGGCTATATGGCATTCAAAATAATTTATTTAAAAGGGGGTTATAAGGGGGTCTGAATTAAATAAATCGAAATATCTCGCTTATTATTGATTTTTATGAAAAATGTTACATAACAAAAGTTTCTTTAAAAATGATGTGCGATAAGTTTTATTCTTTACAAAATTTTGATAGGACTGATATTTAATGAGATAAATGAGTTTTAAAATTAAAATAACGCCATCTAAGACGGTGCAATGAATTAAGAACAAATGACTTCGTCTATAAGGGGCCTTGGACAACAACAATCGAAACAGGGGCCTTGGACATCAACAATCGAAAGCCATTAAACATAGCCTACAGAGAATGTTTCTGTGTATTAACCGATTTGTATAATTAATTATTATTTCACCATTGAAAAGTGTAGTTTCTCTAGATGGACATAATGCTATAATGTTATTACAGTAACGTCTGAGTAAATCGAGGTCAGGTAAGATTAAAATAGCTTCTTATGCACAGAAAATTTGATAGACTATTTTGTACATTCGTTTTCTGTATTTCTTAAAATAATATTTATGTACACTCATTTTAATCTCAGAGAATTAACGAACAACGAGAGTATATTGATTTAGTATGCAGTAATAGTACGTTGGCTTAGCAATCCATTATTTTATAATTCAAATTTTAACTATGCTCAATTTAATCGTGTTAAAATGCATAAAATATATATGTAATAAATGCAGTGCAAAAAAAAATTGGGTAGTGAGCGAAGCAGATTATCTTGCGCTGTTGTAAAAGTTGTTCCCTGGATCAACCGTCCTATTTTAATTATGTAATTACTTTATATTTATTTCTAACAGGTGCAGCGGAGCGCACGGGTACGGCTAGTCAATAATATTACTCTTCACCAAAGAGAACATGATTGTATTGAAGGCTAGTAATGTTATAATAGTACATTATGCAACGAGCCTATAATGATAGTAATTGAGACGCGAGGGTGTTTATGAAACGAGCGAAAGCGAGTTTCATAATTTTCATACGAGCGTCTTAATTACCATTATAGGCAAGTTTCATACGACTTTTTATGCTCGACCATATTTATAACTTGAAATTATTCATAAGTATTCATTTTATTCTTATGTGACTGGGGAGCGGAACTGACCTTGTGCAATCTCGTAAATTGTGAGATGTGCGCAGACGCGAAAGTATTGATTTTTACCGGGCAACGAATGTGGACGACCTTGATATAACCTAGAGAGTAAACTTGATATAACCTTGAAATTGAATTCGACATTGAAAAACTAGATGACAAATTGAATTTATTTGAATATTATTTACAATTAACGCTAATTATTAAAGTAACAGAACATAACCTTCTGTTACAGTATTGGATTTCCAGCCTGCGTGACGTTTTGCTAGTTGTCTTTCGATTGCATATCCGAGAATAATCGAAAACCTGAACTTTAATGAATAGGTGTACTTTAATGACATGCATTAAAGGGCTGCTACCAGGTGTATAATTACTACATTTCGGCATGGTCGAGCATAAAATATATAAACATTATGTTCTTCAGTTTAAGATTCCACGTTTTATTGATTATTTTGTCCACTTTCCGTAATAGTAAATAGTTCTGTGTGTCATTTTTAAGTGTTTTGGGCAGCGTTTCATGGAGCCCGTTTCTTTGTATGTTCTTTCTTACTTAGCTGCAGCGTTTAACGTTTACCTCACATGTTAACTTATCAGCTGTTAGTATTATAAATTATTTTTTAAATTTTATTTCATTTGTCATAACAACACTGAAAAATAAATAGGTCTTTCATACAAAATAACTCCGCAAATAATTGTAATCGCTCAAATGAAATTTGCAACCTCCATTTTGCAATGAAGAGAAGCACTTTTTTTCTCGTCAATTGGCAAAGCGAAAGCGCTTTACTACAACGCTTTTAAAACACGCTTGGTTTCACTTTCAAAGTACGTTCTAAAACCGACTCAATCTATCTAAATTTTAAATCTGCCGCCACAAATTTGTACTCTGTACTGTACTCGGTTCAACCGAGTAATGACGTCACAGTAACTGCTCCGAACCGAACCACTCCGTCCCCAGCCCTATTCCACTACTGTTATCAGTACAGAGAGTAATTTCAGGGACATTTCCTTATCATTTCTTATAGACTGTTCTATAGTCAATTTAATTAATATCATATAGGCCTATCTGTTGTCATTTCATAACTCATATTATCAAAAGAGATTTTGACAGTAGAGTATACAGATAGATAAGATTTATTGTCTGATATGTCTAGCACATAGCACTGGTTGCATTAGCTGTTATAGGTCTAGATTGAAGAATTTGAAAAAATCATATCTCGAAAATTAGATCCTTTTCGGATGTAGAAATTAATAGGGAGGTTTCTTATTTCAAATACAACGTATGGAGGAAAAATTGTTGTGAAAATTCATGATCACTAAACTTGGTGAGCCTTCCTTATAAGACAGCTTTCCAGTCTTCCGATCAAGGACCTGTACAGTGTGCAGGATTTTTGGAATGACTCAGCTGAAATATACGAGGGCAAGTACGGGGCGTCCCTTCTCCAGGAGACTCCTCAGTCAATGACGTCAATTAGGTACCCACTACTTGCACTAGGGAGAAATAATAATAATAATAATAATAATAATAATAATAATGATACTAATAACAGTAATAATGATGATAATGATATTATAATATGTAACATATTATTGTTATTATTATTATTATTATTATTATTATTATTATTATTATTATTATTATTATTATTATTATTATTATTATTATTATTATTATTATTATTATTATTATTAAACGTGGCTGTTTGAAGATAGTAACAGAATATATAATCAAAATTGCATATGATAACTACGATAGGAGACTGAAAGGAGTTTGGCCACAGTAGCAAATATCTCTGGCGTCTCGAATGTCTGCAGGTCTCGACCCACGCACTGCAAGGCAACGAGCCGTACATGGTCAGAGAAGCGAGGTTACAGCATCCCACGTTCTGCCAGCCCACTCTGCTTAGCTCCTGGGTCTAACTGGGTGCACCACAACGCTAGTCCCCATTCTGAGCAGGGCAGAAAAATGTACATGTTTGGGTGGGTAACAACTTTAAATTTTAGGGAGTTTCTAGTACCTTTTTGAATCATTCATTGTAGAATAATTCTTGGCTGAACTATAAGAATGAGATATGAGATTTTTACTGTTCATGAACTTTATTGAGGTTTTTATATTCTCAGTGATATGTGAATTTCAGTGTTTCCAACAAAATACCTGTATCCTTCTTGTTAAGTTCGAGAATATACATACAGAGTTTTGCTTTAAAAGGAAAGTAAATTCGCTTAATTATTTCTTCAATGATATTCGGGATGCGGACGACATTCTAAATGTAGGATCGATTCCCAGACTGAGTGTCCAGTGACATTTCGTCCACAGTATTTACATCCACCATAAATTTTCGTCCAATTGAGATTTTTCTTCCCAGATGAAGACTGACTAGTGTAATGTGTAGCTAATCGGCGATGTGTGCAATTGAGGAAGAAAGAAACTGGTCTTCTTACCCCATTCTCTTCTTTATGGTCAAAAAAGTGGACGAAATGTTCATGTACTAAATGAAGATAGACTATATTGACTGTGGACAATATAAAGTGGACAAACAGACTCGGAATGGTAGGTTCATATCTAACCAAAAGCCAAAACCAGAGATATTTCAGGGCAGAAAAATGTATATGTTGGGATGAGAAACAACTTGAAATTGTAGGGAGTGTCTAATAATAATAAAGTGCGGTTTTCGGCGTAATAGATCGACTATTGATCAGATTTTTTGTATTCGACAGATAATGGAGAAAAAATGGGAGTATAAGGGTACAGTACATCAGTTATTCATACATTTCAAAAAGGCATATGACTCGGTTAAGAGGGAAGTATTATATGATATTCTTATTGAATTTGGTATTCCCAAGAAACTAGTTCGATTAATTAAAATGTGTCTCAGTGAAACATACAGCAGAGTCCGTATAGGTCAGTTTCTATCTGATGCTTTTCCAATTCACTGCGGGCTAAAGCAGGGAGATGCACTATCACCTTTACTTTTTAACTTCGCTCTAGAACATGCCATTAGGAAAGTTCAGGATAACAGGCAGGGTTTGGAATTGAACGGGTTACATCAGCTTCTTGTCTATGCGGATGACGTGAATATGTTAGGAGAAAATACACAAACGATTAGGGAAAATACGGAAATTTTACTTGAAGCAAGTAGAGCGATCGGTTTGGAAGTAAATCCCGAAAAGACAAAGTATATGATTATGTCTCGTGACCAGAATATTGTACGAAATGGAAATATAAAAATTGGAGATTTATCCTTCGAAGAGGTGGAAAAATTCAAATATCTTGGAGCAACAGTAACAAATATAAATGACACTCGGGAGGAAATTAAACGCAGAATAAATATGGGAAATGCGTGTTATTATTCGGTTGAGAAGCTCTTATCATCCAGTCTGCTGTCCAAAAATCTGAAAGTTAGAATTTATAAAACAGTTATATTACCGGTTCTTCTGTATGGTTGTGAAACTTGGACTCTCACTCTGAGAGAGGAACATAGGTTCAGGGTGTTTGAGAATAAGGTGCTTAGGAAAATATTTGGGGCTAAGCGGGATGAAGTTACAGGAGAATGGAGAAAGTTACACAACACAGACCTGCACGCATTGTATTCTTCACCTGACATAATTAGGAACATTAAATCCAGACGTTTGAGATGGGCAGGGCATGTAGCACGTATGGGCGAATCCAGAAATGCATATAGAGTGTTAGTTGGGAGACCGGAGGCCGAGACGTAGATGGGAGGATAATATTAAAATGGATTTGAGGGAGGTTGGGTATGATGATAGAGACTGGATTAATCTTGCACAGGATAGGGACCGCTGGCGGGCTTATGTGAGGGCGGCAATGAACCTTCGGGTTCCTTAAAAGCCATTTGTAAGTAAGTAAGTAAGTAATAATAATAATAATAATAATAATAATAATAATAATGATAATAATAATAATGTTTTATTTTCCCTGGCAGAGTTAAGGCCATCAGGCCTTCTCTTCCACTCAACCAGGATCAAATCACATACAAAAAAATACATACCGGTATACAAATATTAAATATAAATATTTCTAGTACCTTTTTAATTCATTCACTGTAGAAAAATTCTTGGCTGAACTATAAGAATGAGATATGAGCCTTTTTACTCTTCATGACCTTTAATGAGGTTTTTGTATTCTATAGTGGTATGTCTCCATTTTTTCTGAGTGAGTGGAACTCATATTATGAAGACCTAATTGTTATAAACTATTTCATCCTTGCCTTTAGACGAAGGAAGTAAATACGCCATTATAATGTCTTTGAATTTGTGCAGTATAAATGTAATTCCTAATTAAGGGGTCTGGCACATACTGTAGATTAAACTGGATTCCACTACCATGGGAACTATAAGAAAGCACATTAATAATTATGAAGTTGTTTTGTATTAACTGCAATTCAACTTGTCTTGTATTTAGTTGCATGGACAAAATTTTAAGTAGATTTTAGAGAAAAAAAAATGAACCAAAGAAAATGGACAAAATATTTGTGGATCTAAGATTTTAATGGACAAGATTGAAAATTGGCGAATCCTTTGTGGACAAAAAAAAGTGGACGAAATGTACTACGAGTAAATGAAGATGGACTATATTATGACTGTGGACAATTTAAAGTGGACAAACTGACCCGGAATGGTTGGTTAATGTGTAGCCAAAAGCTAAAACCAGAGATATTACATTATATGCTTATTTTTGTACAATCCTCGTGGATTATGGTGACATATCGTGTCGCAGTTTTATATTTTGTGCACTGTTTTACCCTTTAACGTTCCGTGCTGCCGTATCAGAAGCTTCCCCGCACATATATCTACAGTCTCAGATGAAATGCTGGACTCCCAGAGACATCAGGTATCACGACAGGGAACTTGAAAGACGAAGAACACTTCTGGAAGTAATTTTGCCTAGGTGAGGCTTCATAACCCCATAAATTCTACGATACAATCTCTGCTTTTAGTTCCCTTCTGAAAGAAATCATGGTAAAAGTTTTATCGTATTTTAGGAACTATAGCTGCATTTAACCGAAACATCAGGACGAAGAAATCGCAACAAAATGTATGTTTATGTAGAACTAAAGTTCCGTGACAAGAGGATTATTTGAAATGCTGAAATATTAGGAGTATCAATTTTTAAATTTTGTATAATATATTGTCACACAGGAACGAACCATTGAATTATAGAGGAATTAGTCTCCTAAATAGTAGCTATAAAATATATGCAAAAATTCTGGCCAGGAGAATACAGAAAAATTATCTGAAGAACAAAATGGTTTCAGAAAGGGAAGGTCTTACATAGATGGTGTTTTTACTCTTAAACAAATAATAGAAAAAAGAAGAGAAAGAAATCTAGAAACACATCTCTTATTTATAGATTTGGAGAAAGCCTTTGATAGAGTTGACAGGAAACTTCTTTGGAATGCTTTAGAGAATAATGGATTACCGAAACAAATAATAGAAAGTGTGAAGAATATATATCACAGCACATGCTTATGTGTTGATTCGCCAGTGCAGAAGGAACACAAATATTTTTATATAAATCAAGGGGTTAGACAGGGGTGCACTCTTTCACCCGTCCTTTTTAATTTATATGTTGACCAAATCTTATTAGATTGGAAAGATCTTCTAACAGATGAAGGAATAGAAATTAGTAAAAATTATAGATTACATAATATACTATTTGCAGATGACATCGTCATGTTAGCAGAGAATGAAGACGACCTCCAGAAGTTGATATACAAATTTCAGAATATCTCAGAAAATTACAATTGTAAAATATCACTTAAAAAAACAAAAGTGATGGCCTTCCGAGGGAAAAATCCAGTGAGATCAAAAATAATAATAGGGAAGACCCCAATAGAGCAAATATCACATTTTCAGTATCTGGGATGCTACATAAGCTATGAGAAAGATAAAGATTTGTATATCAAACTGTCAAAATTCCAGGCTATAAACGGGACCATCAAAAGGACTCTAGGAAGAAAAACAAGAAAAGAAACAAAATTAAAACTTTATAAAACATTATCAATACCAACACTAATTTATGGAAGAGAGACATGGATAATGGGCACAGGAAATAAAAGAAAAGTACAGACTGCCGAAATGAAATTCCTACGATATGTGAATGGAAGTAATATCATGGACAGAATACAGAATGTAGAAATAAGAAAAAATTTGCAGATACAAAGTATGGAAGAAAAAATCCATGATTATAAACATAAATGGACAGAACACCTATTCAGAATGGATAACAGCAGATTGCCTAAGTTAGCCTTAAATTACAATCCTAGAGGCAAGCGTGAGGTGGGAAGACCCTGGAAGAGATGGACACCCTGCTGAGACATCGCCGGAACAGGCCGAAATGGCCTAATCCATGACGTTGATGATGATGATGATGATGATATTGCCACACATCATACACAAGGTACAATGAATATATTTCCGAACTGCACTTGTATTTATTATATCGTTAAACATACATGCACGTGTCACTGAAGATCATTGCTTCCATGCCTGTTGAGTCAGTCTGTCAAACAGCGTCAGATTGTCTTTAAGAACTGGGCTTCTACACGTGATTTTGTGCAAACATGTCAAGGATCTATTGCGATTTTTCCTGGAATCTCTCCTTATACGCCTTATAGCTAGTCTTCTTATCTGCATTTAAAGTAAAGCATTTAGTATATATTCCAGGCGTTTCTCTTACTGGATAACTTCTTTTTTCCGTAAGTCCTATGTGTTGCCTACATTCAAGGAAGTCCGGAAATGTATTTACTTATTCTTTTCAAATTTCGTTTAATTTCACTTATTCAGTATTTTATATTTTGTATTTGTGACCTGGCAGCCTCCTATAAAATTGAGTACCGGGTCTTTCCCGGGGGTAAAAGGCGGTCAGAGCGTGGTGCCGACCACACCACCTCATTCTAGTGCCGAGGTCATGGAAAGCATGGGGCTCTACCTCCATGCCCCCAAGTGCCTTCATGGCATGTTACGGGGATACTTTTTTACCTTTTACCTTTGGAGTGTAAGAGAAGGCCCTGTTGCCTTACCTCCGTTAGCATTTACAAAAAATGAACAAATGAATAAATAAATAAACAAAAAACAAATAAATAAATAAATTAGTAAATAAACAAATTGGTAGGTGGGTGGGTGGGTATGTAGGTAGGTAGCTAAAGTGGACAGATAGACAGACAAACAGACAGACGGGCGGACGGACAGATAGATGGAGACGGACGGATGGATGAACAGACAGGCAAATTAATAGAAAAACACATAAATTAACACACAGATAAAGTAATATACAAATAAATAAACACATAAATAAATAAATTAATTAATATATATATAAATAAATTAATTAATAGACATAAATAAATAAATTAATAGACATATAAATATATAAATGAATTAATATACATAATATAAATAAATAAATTGATATACATATAAATATATAAATGAATTAATATACATAATATAAATAAATAAATTGATATACATATAAATAAATAAATGAATGGACAGATAAATAAATAAATAATTTAATAGACTCGTAATTAAAAATATGAATGAATGTAGGAATCAATTAATAAAAAGATAAAATGAATGAATGAATGAGTGAGTAAGTGAGTGGGTGAATGGAGAGATGGAGAAATAAGTGAATACACAAATGAAGAAGTAAATAAATAAATACATACATAAATGAAGAAATAAGTAAATACATAAATGAAGAAATAAGCAGATACATAGATGAAGAAATGAGAGGCCTAAATACATAAATGAAAAATAAATAAATACATAAATGAAGAAATAAGTAATTACATAAAGGAATGAATAAACACATAAATCAATAAAGAATTAAATGTATAAATAACCAATAAATCAATATAAAATAATAAATAACCAATAAACTTTTTATTCTCGTTTTGAAGAACATGCTTATATGCATGTAAAAACCACAGAGAATGTCATTGTTATAAAATCCAGAAGGCTGACTATAAAGATTCCTTAAACCCTTAAGTGTAGAGAAAACTATCTCTAATGAGAATCGATATCGTCACTGACAAGATTCCTATAATAGATTCAAAATTGAATTTTTGGCTTTTTCTTGTAGGGGATAAAAAATAAACATTTTAAGACAAAAATATAACAACATGAGCCTTTTTGTCGCTTCAATGTAAATGTCCATAACGAATTGAGGTTCCTTTTAGTAGCAGTCACTTTGAACTATAAGAATTTTCTGCAATCTAACATTAAAATATGGAATCAACTGAACATTTAATAGGTAGAGAATATACTTTTACCAATGAAAAGATATGAACAAAAAACAGAATAAAGATATTTATGACCCGAACTTCGTTTTTTAACTCCCCTTTTCAATTTACCTGGGAGACAAGAGGTCCTTTTTCCCTTTTCGCATCACATATGATTATGTTTCTTAAAAATATTCACTGGACTGATAAAAATGTATTCTGTGTTTAAGATTTATCCTTCGAAGAGGTGGAAAAATTGAAATATCTTGGAGCAACAGTAACAAATATAAATGACACTCGGGAGGAAATTAAACGCAGAATAAATATGGGAAATGCGTGTTATTATTCGGTTGAGAAACTTTTGTCATATAGTCTGCTGTCAAAAAAACTGAAAGTTAGAATTTATAAAACAGTTATATTACCGGTTGTTCTGTTTGGACTCTCACTTTAGAATTTATAAAACAGTTATATTACCGGTTGTTCTGTTTGGACTCTCACTTTAGAATTTATAAAACAGTTATATTACCGGTTGTTCTGTTTGGACTCTCACTTTAGAATTTATAAAACAGTTGTATTACCGGTTGTTCTGTTTGGACTCTCACTTTAGAATTTATAAAACAGTTATATTACCGGTTATTCTGTTTGGACTCTCACTTTAGAATTTATAAAACAGTTGTATTACCGGTTGTTCTGTTTGGACTCTCACTTTAGAATTTATAAAACAGTTATACTACCGGTTGTTCTGTTTGGACTCTGAATTTAGAATTTATAAAACAGTTATATTACCGGTTGTTCTGTTTGGACTCTCACTTTAGAATTTATAAAACAGTTATATTACCGGTTATTCTGTTTGGACTCTCACTTTAGAATTTATAAAACAGTTATATTACCGGTTGTTCTGTTTGGACTCTGACTTTAGAATTTATAAAACAGTTATATTACCGGTTGTTCTGTTTGGACTCTCACTTTAGAATTTATAAAACAGTTATATTACCGGTTGTTCTGTTTGGACTCTCACTTTAGAATTTATAAAACAGTTATATTACCGGTTGTTCTGTTTGGACTCTCAATTTGAGAGAGGAACAGAGATTAAGGGTGTTTAAAATTAAAATACTTAGGAAAATATTTGGGGCTAAGAGGGATGAAGTTACAGGAGAATGGAGGAAGTTATACAGGGTGGGGCATGGGAACCAAGTGTTTTTTAAATGGCTTGTACTCGGTCATTATGAAAGGGAGAGACGTGCGGCATGTGACAGTCCATTCCGTGGCTCATAGCATTTCGCCTGCAGTCGGCATCGTGGAGCAGTGGACGCATGTTTGTGTATGATTGTTTTGTTAGAAATGGCGAGTCGGCGACTTCGATACGGCGTGAGTTTTGCCACAGATTCAATATTAATCGCAATGATCCTGTTCCCGTGCGTGACACAATCTTATGTTGGGTTAAAAAATCTTTAAAAAAAGGCGCAATACTGAAGAATAAATCGCCCGGCCCCCAACACAGAGAGCGTACTCCAGAAAATTTTCAGTCAGATAAGCGATACTGCGCAGCCCAGGCCGCTCTGCTCGAAGACATTCAGCTGCTCTTGAAATCAGCAATCGTCCGGTAAGACGGATTTTGCATGGCGATTTACATTTACACCCATACAAGATGGGGGGTTTCAGCAAGATGGGGCCACGGAGCATATCTCCAGAGCGTCAATGGCAGTTCTTTGCCTCCTGTTTTCCAATCGTCTCTTTCGAGATTTGGTGATATTCCATGGCTCCCTCGGTCCCCTGACCTGTCCACGTGATTTTTTTCTATGTGAGTACCTAAAGGCACGTGTTTACGGGGATAAGCCCCGAATATTAGATGAATTAAAGGACACAGTACGTCAACGCATCACCCAAATCAACAGAGATCCCCTGGAAAGAATAGAGGTGAATTTTCGTCAGCGCCTTAAACAATGCATCAACACAGACGGACATCACATGCCAGATGTAATTTTCCGCTCATAATTGAAATGGTATGTTCTCACAAACGTTGTTATACTAATAAAATGTGTTGAAAACAAAAACTAACTGTTTTATGATTATTTTAAAAACACTTGGTTCCTATGCCCCACCCTGTACTTACTTACTTACTTACAAATGGCTTTTAAGGAACCCGAAGGTTCATTGCCGCCCTCACATAAGCCCGCCATCGGTCCCTATCCTGTGCAAGATTAATCCAGTCTCTATCATCATACCCCACCTCCCTCAAATCCATTTTAATAGTATCCTCCCATCTACGTCTCGGCCTCCCTAGAGGTCTTTTTTTTCCTCCGGCCTCCCAACTAACACTCTATATGCATTTCTGGATTCGCCCATACGTCCTACATGCCCTGCCCATCTCAAACGTCTGGATTTAATGTTTGCGTGCAGTTCTGTGTTGTGTAACTTTCTCCATTCTCCTGTAACTTCATCCCTCTTATCCCCAAATATTTTCCTAAGCACCTTATTCTCAAACACCCTTAACCTATGTTCCTCTCTCAGAGTGAGAGTCCAAGTTTCACAACCATACAGAAGAACCGGTAATATAACTGTTTTATAAATTCTAACTTTCAGATTTTTGGACAGCAGACTGGATGATAAGAGCTTCTCAACAGAATAATAACACGCATTTACCATATTTATTCTGCGTTTAATTTCCTCCCGAGTGTCATATGCCCCACCCTGTACAACACACAAATGCACGCATTGTATTCTTCACCTGACATAATTATGAACATTAAATCCAGACGTTTGAGATGGACAGAGCATGTAGCACGTATGGGTGAATTCAGAAATGCATGTAGAGTGTTAGTTGGGAGGCCGGAGGAAAAAAGACCTTTGGGGAGGTCGAGACGTAGATGGGAGGATAATATTAAAGTGGATTTGAGAGAGGTGGGATATGATGATAGAGACTGGATTAATATTGCACAGGTTAGGGACCGATGGCGGGCTTATGTGAGGGCGGCAATGAACCTCCGGGTTCCTTAAAAGCCATTTGTAAGTAAGTAAGTATAAAGAACATTGTATCTGGTTAATTGCACTTCAGTGTAGATAAAATTACCCACGCGTACGGAACAGCTGTCTCACAGCACAAGCGGATGTTATTGGCATTTCTTCCTTTTTATCACGTGTTTGGTGTTTTTACAGGACGTAAATACTGGGCTCGAAACTGGATCGCCTTCATATACCGTAATTTTCTTCAAGGATGTTTTCACAATGCATTTGCTGTAATTTGACACACACAATAGTAGCCTTGGAAATCTTTTCCAGTCTGTAAAAACTGTTTTATACCGTTAATAACAAACCGAAGAAAGTGATACAGTTTCATTTACCTACCTTCTATACTTGAAGCATAATAAAACTTACTTACTTACTTACTTACTTACTTACTTACTTACTTACTTACTTACTTACTTACTTACTTACTTACTTACTTACTTACTGGCTTTTAAGGAACCCGGAGGTTCATTGCCGCCCTCACTAAGCCCGCCATTGGTCCCTATCCTGAGCAAGATTAATCCATTCTCTATTATCATATCCCACCTCCCTCAAATCCATTTTAATATTATCTTCCAATCTACGTCTCGGCGCCTCCCTAAAGGTCTTTTTCCCTCCGGCCTCCCAACTAACACTCTATATGCATTTCTGGATTCGCCCATACGTGCTACATGCCCTGCCCATCTCAAACGTCTGGATTTAATATTCCTAATTATGTAAGGTGAAGAATACAATGCGTGCAGTTCTGTGTTGTGTAACTTTCTCCATTCTCCTGTCACTTCATCCCGCTTAGCCCCAAATATTTTCCTAAGCACCTTATTCTCAAACACCCTTAACCTATGTTCCTCTCTCAAAGTGAGAGTCCAAGTTTCACAACCATACAGAACAACCGGAAAACTATATTCGTTAATTTGATAAAAAAAACTTGTAGAATTCTGGTAACTGAATATAGGACTTATCGGAATACAATTCACTACATCACGTTGATGATTTCAGGCTGATGAGATTGAGACTCATTCTGTAATGAAATATGGATTAATATTGTAGGGCAACTCGTCTGAAGCTAAACACTTTTTCGTTTTACAAAAGAAAGCTTTAAGAATAATGGCTGGTGTGCATAAAAGGACATCATGTAAAAAGATTTTCAAAATTTAAAAATCTTGATTTTACCTTGTGAGAATATTCTTTCCATAATGATGGAGCTTTTTTTTTCAAAACTTAACATGTCCATTTTTAGAAAATGCTACAGATATGCGTCTCTGTGATAAACAAAGATTTTTTCTGTAAAATGTTATGTGAATTGATTGCAAAAAAAAAATCTTTAATATCTCACCATAGAACACATTTTGTTCACTACAGAAAAGTAATTACGTAGATGGGAGGATAATATTAAAATGGATTTGAGGGAGGTGGGGTATGGTGATAGAGACTGGATTAATCTTGCTCAGGATAGGGACCGCTGGCGGGCTTATGTGAGGGCGGCAATGAACCTTTGGTTTCCTTAAAAGCCATTTGTAAGTAAGTAAGTAACAGAAAAGTAATTTCGTAGCTTTAAAGTGTATTTTGGTATATTGGACATGTTAAGTTTTGAATAAAGCTCCTCTTAAAAACTAAGATATATTTTGTACTATTTAAGGCATTCATAATTTGAATACAAGACATAAATCACATCTCCATCTACCCTCCGTTATGTATGCGTTTACTCAATGCCTACCCACTTCACTTACGTGATTCGGGTTCCGCATATTTCGGATAGATGGAAGGATTGTGATCCGTTTTAAAATTGCACACCACTTCGGCTGGCCATACTATGCGTGATATGTATCTGTGGAGAGTTATGTCGTGTACTAGAATGAGTGTATGTGAAAGTGTAGCGTTGGGAATGGGTGAGAATGGTGATAAAGATGAAGAAGAAGAAGAAGAAACCCGGTGCCGGCACGTAGCCTATTCCTGTCTAATAACACCAAGGGGGCCTCCAGGCTTAACGCTCCCATCGGAGGGATGAATTTTTTTAGTAGGTTATTTTACGACGCTTTATCAACATCTCAGGTTATTTAGCGTCTGAATGAGGTGAAGGTGATAATGCCGGTGAAATGAGTCCGGAGTCCAGCACCGAAAGTTACCCAGCATTTGCTCATATTGGGTTGAGGAAAAACCCGGAAAAACCTCAACCAAATAATTTTCCCCGACTGGGAATCGAAGCCGGGCCACCTGGTTTCGCGGCCAGACGCGCTAAACGTTACTCAACAGGTGTGGACTCCAACGGACCAATCATCATTGATTTGGGATTTAACACAGGCATATTGTTGCACAATCTAGTGATTAGAAGTTGTCCCGAGATAGAAATTTTACACGAAAATTTCTGATCCCCACAGGGAATGGAACCCAGGCCGGCTGGTCTGGAGGCAGGCGCGCTACCACAGAGCTAACTCGGCGGACAAATAATTACTCTTGTTGTGTTAAATAAGACACAACACTTACAGCACAGAGAACTTGATTGTGCGACAGATTATGAAATAATTTCGCTTTTGATAGGAGAGATGAGAAATCTAGAAGAGACTGTACTTTCCATTTCAGATGATCAAGTTTCCTTATTCAGCGAACCGGACGGGAAACTCTGATGATGTGCGACCAGTTTTTAGCTGTCTCTGTTCTGTTGTTACAGAACAAATAACGCTAGCATGTTACTTACGTGTCAATTAACACTTACTTAAAATACGAAAGCAAGCGGCGGGATGAGGGACTTCGACTACAGAAGAAGCAAAATTGAAGTTGATCGGTACTTAATAGAGTTGTACTAAATAAGGCCTGTAACCGACGTTCCTTGTAATAATGGCATGTTCCGCAGCTGTACTTGATGTAGGACCTCATAAAATATGAAGCAGCAGGTTACAGCAATATTTCATAAGGCAAGAAAAGCTGATCGTTTCACGACATGTACACACGCAAAGTTAGCGGTGAAGGGCATCTACATTTTCCACAAACGGGTTCAGATCTGGTGATTGCAATTATATTTCCATTATCAGGACAACATATTCATGGTCACTAAACCATAATAACCACAAGCAGAATTATTGCCACAACATAATTATCTATAGTAATTGCATGAGTGCTGTTTCATTTTATTGACTATTTCGTTTATATGACGTCATTCCATTGCCGGCCAATGAAGTGTAATGAAATTTTGAATTCCAACCAATCACAGTCATACATCACGATAATTTCTGCAGCTCGAATTATCACTATCAATTTATCGCATGGTCGTTCTTTTGTTTAGTCAGTGTCGCCAACTGTTTCCATGTAAATCGATGAGCATGAATCCATTGTAGTAAATGAAGTGCGAAATCCTACTTCCACGTCTACATCTTCATCTTATAATTTCATGTCCATTGTATCTAAAGAAAATGACACTCCTTCATAAAAATTGTTCATTTAATTATTGTATTAATCAGGTTATTTGTTTATTAAGGAATGTAGTTGAAAGAGCATGATATTGTAAACATGAGTTTCAGCAATAAAATAAAAGAGAGAGAACATGAAAAGTTAACAAGTTTATGAGTTATGAGGGAAACGCTTCATCACTGCACAGTGAGCTTTGAATTTTGAAGAAAAATATAAATAATTTTTTTAATCGTAAAAATATGTTTATCATATAGCACAAGGACAGTGTTTTAGACATACTAATTTTCAATGCTAAAGTAGGACGGAGGATATTTTTAGACCAACTATTGGAAAAGAGAGCCTACACGCAATTAGTAGTGACAATGGAGTTAGATTAGTCAACTTTGCCACATCGAAAATTTAATTGTCAAAAGTACAACATTCCCCCATAAGGATATACATAAATATACTTGGACTTCTCAGATGGATTGACACACAACCAAATAGATCACATCTTGATAGATAAACGGAGACATACTAGTATAGTAGATATTCGAACTTTCAGGGGTGCAGACTGTAATTCTGACCATTATTTGGTGATTGGAGAATTAAGAGAAAGATTATCAGTAGCCAAGCGAGTAGAGCAACAAGTTAATATTACTAAATTCAATATTTTGAAATTAAAGGACGAGGAAGCTAAGCAAAATTATCAGGTCGAAATTTCGAATAGGTTTGCCACTTTACAAAGTTCCGACGAAGTTGAGAAAGAATTAGATGTTAATAGCGTGTGGGAAAATATCAGAGATAGTATCAAAATTGCAGCTGAGCAGAGCATAGGTTATTATGAAACTAAGAAAAAGAAACCGTGGTTTGATGAAGATTGTTGCATGGTAGTAGAAAGAAAGGAAACAGGCAAAATTGAAATTCTTACAGGATCCAGTTGAGGAGAAGAGAGATAATTATTTAAATGAAAGACGGGAAGCAAGTCGTACACTTAGGAATAAAAAGAGAGGTTACTTGAAGGAAAAACTGAATGAGGTAGAAACAAATAGTAAGAATAAAAACATTCGAGATGTATATAAGGGTATAAAGGAATTTAAGAACGGATATCAGCCAAGGGTAAACGTGATCAAGGATGAGAATGGTGACTTGCTTGCAGACTCTCCATCAATCCTAAACAGATGGAAAAACTATTTTGCGCAACTACTAAATGTACATAGGCCAAATAGAAATGATCGGGACGAAATTGAAATACAAACTGTTGAGCCATTTATACCCGAACCCACGCTTTCAGAAGTCGAAATTGCGATAGAAAATCTGAAAATGTACAAGTCTCCAGGTATCGATCAAATTCCAGCAGAATTAATACAAGAGGGCGGAAGCGCATTATATAGCGAAATTTATAAACTTGTACTTGCTATTTGGGAAAAGGAAATTGTACCAGAACAATGGAAGGAGTCCATAATTGTACCTATTTTTAAAAAGGGGGACAAAACCAACTGTGGTAACTTTCGAGGAATATCACTTTTGTTGACGTCGTACAAAATTTTGTCCAATATTCTTTTGAGAAGATTAACTCCGTACGTAGATGAAATTATTGGGGATCATCAGTGCGGTTTTCGGCGTAATAGATCGACTATTGATCAGATTTTTGTATTCCACAGATAATGGAGAAAAAATGGGAGTATAAGGGTACAGTACATCAGTTATTCATAGATTTAAAAAAGGCATATGACTCGGTTAAGAGGGAAGTATTATATGATATTCTTATTGAATTTGGTATTCCCAAGAAACTAGTTCGATTAATTAAAATGTGACTCAGTGAAACATACAGCAGAGTCCGTATAGGTCAGTTTCTATCTGATGCTTTTCCAATTCACTGCGGGCTAAAGCAGGAGATGCACTATCACCTTTACTTTTAACTTCGCGCTAGAATATGCCATTAGGAAAGTTCAGGATAACAGGCAGGGTTTGGAATTGAACGGGTTACATCAGCTTCTTGTCTATGCGGATGACGTGAATATATTAGGAGAAAATACACAAACGATTAGGGAAAACACGGAAATTTTACTTGAAGCAAGTAGAGCGATCGGTTTGGAAGTAAATCCCGAAAAGACAAAGTATATGATTATGTCTCGTGACCAGAATATTGTACGAAATGGAAATATAAAATTGGAGATTTATCCTTCGAAGAGGTGGAAAAATTCAAATATCTTGGAGCAACAGTAACAAATATAAATGACACTCGGGAGGAAATTAAACGCAGAATAAATATGGGAAATGCGTGCTATTATTCGGTTGAGAAGCTCTTATCATCCAGTCTGCTGTCCAAAAATCTGAAAGTTAGAATTTATAAAACAGTTATATTACCGGTTCTTCTGTATGGTTGTGAAACTTGGACTCTCACTCTGAGAGAGGAACATAGGTTAAGGGTGTTTGAGAATAAGGTGCTTAGGAAAATATTTGGGGCTAAGGGATGAAGTTACAGGAGAATGGAGAAAGTTACACAACACAGAACTGCACGCATTGTATTCTTCACCTGACATAATTAGGAACTTGAAATCCAGACGTTTGAGATGGGCAGGGCATGTAGCACGTATGGGCGAATCCAGAAATGCATATAGAGTGTTAGTTGGGAGACCGGAGGGAAAAAGACCTTTAGGGAGGCCGAGACGTAGATGGGAGGATAATATTAAAATGGATTTGAGGGAGGTGGGGTATGATGATAGAAACTGGATTAATCTTGCTCAGGATAGGGACCGCTGGCGGGCTTATGTGAGGGCGGCAATGAACCTTCGGGTTCCTTAAAAGCCATTTGTAAGTAAGTAAGTACAAGATGGAGTAATGGGGGAAAGAAATGTTGAATATTTCCAAAGTTTTACTCCTTTAAGCTGTATCTAATCCCTTAAGACCAGTTAATATCATTATTTGTAGAATATGTGGACATGGTAAAGTATGCCTCTGAGGTATAGATATGTATTGCTGTATTATGCAATACATCGCATTATATTTCCATTACTTGACGAGGTCGGACCCTGTCCACTGCAGTGTTAACACAGATCACACCGTTCACTTCACGGTATGATAAATTGAACTCAAGGTGAACAATGGAAACGTGTTTGAGGTACATACATACGATTTAACTTTCACATTTCTTATAATATACTTGCTAACGGCTCAAGTGGTCTTGCGAAATGCCACAGTACGCCATGAAATGCACTATAGCTAGATGGTAAACGCGTTATATTACTTTGCAGTATTTAAATTCGCTGCCAGATTGGACTAGCTACGAATAATTGTGCCCTGAGGCGAGGCAAGTCTGAGGTAGTATACCTCCAGGTGTTACGCAAGACATGTCCCTGATTTATGTTATATTTAGAACAGTCTCTTTAATTTCGACGAGGTTTCTGTTAGAATGCATTTAATTTCCTTTATAGAAGATAAAACTAAATACGAGTATATGAGAAAGGTGAATAGCCTGAAGACTTCACGGAGACAGGGATGTTGCCAATACCGAAGAAAAACAATGCCAAGAAATATGAGTTCAGGACTATCAGCCTGATATCACACTCGGCGAAGATCTTCCTGTGAATAC
>JAJSOF020000038.1:72672327-72700383 GCA_025594305.2 Periplaneta americana | reverse complement strand
AGCTAACCTGACATTTTTTAACTTTTGCCTACAATCCACAATGACCTGAAATAGCTACTGCTATCGTCCTGACATTAATACTTGCGTTTTCGCGTTGAAACTCAAAAACTGAAGTTGGAGGTTCAAGAAAAAGTATTTGGCCTAAAAATCCATTCAGAGGGAGTATGTTTCACTATTATGAAAGCAAATTACTATCAAAATGTCTGGTATTCTTCACTGAAAATAATCTGAACAATTTTTATTTGAACTTTTTATGGACTTAGTTTGCAGCAATTGCTGCACAAGCCACTAGTTCATGTATAAAGACAGTGTAGTTGAAAGAGCATGACATAGTAAACATGAGTTTCAGCAATAAAATAAAAAAGAGAGAACATGAAAAAGTTAACAAGTGTATGAGTTATGAGGGAAACGCTTCATCACTGCACAGTAAACTGCCATCATTTTGAATTTTGAAAAAAATATAAACAACTTTTTAATCGTAAAAATATTTTTTTCTTATAGCAGAAGGACAGTGTTTTACATATACCAATTTTCATTATTGTACAAGATACAGTAATGGAAGGAAAAAATGTTGAATATTTCCAAACATTTTACTGCTGTAAGCTGTACCTATCCCTTAAATTTCTGTACAATTAAAGGACAAAACTAAAATTCTTTTAATCATTTATTAACATAATACTCTGCTCTCTCAAATTGACTGAGCATATTGGGAATTAAATCAATGGCTTTCCCAAAACACGCTATGAAACGTTCATATAAAACAATTTTTATATTGAAATGGAAGCAGAAACAAACAAAATTGTATTAAACCCTTTTCTACATCTTGATTACACAACTTTTAACACTGTACCACTGAAGAATATGTATTATATGACTTTCTTGTGTTAAATGTATCGTACCTAGTTTTACATGTTTCGACCTATTATGGGTCATCCTCAGAACTGGTCTTTGTTGGTCTTGGCGCCTCTTGTTTTGTTTCCTGTGAGGTGTGTTCGTGTGGTGTAATGTGGAGTCAAAGAGTGTGTGTGTTCTGAAATTGTTGTGTGTTGAGAATTTCATTGGGGTGTGTTTTTGTGTGTCTGTACATTTCATATTGTTCTAGTGTGTTTAGTTTCTGGCTTTTTGGTTGGATATGTAGTATTTCCACATCTGTGTTGATGTCTCTGCAGGTATGGTTAGCATTTGTGATGTGTTCTGCATATGTGGAGGTGTTTGTAACTTTGTTATGGCTATAGTGTGTTCTTTTTGTAACGTGTTTGAAATGATCTGCCTGTCTGTCCTATGTAGAAGTTGTTGCAAGTGTTGCATTCCAGTTTGTATACGCCTGTGTGGTTGTATTTGTTTGTTTGTGTGTGATTTTGTTTTGTCTGAAATATGTCAAAGAATAACCCCTTGAAATCAATGGCATTACTTACGGTCCATTCTGTATACCCAATGAAACTCTGAACGTACTTTAGTGAAAAATTCTCGTAATAGAATAACTAATTTATATAGCCTATTTCACTCCCTGAGTTTGATTGTAATCTAAGCAAAATAGTTGAGAAATATTTGGTTACACCGGAAAATCATCCTGGTCCTTTCATTATAACAATGGGAATGTTTTATGTAATTCATTTCGTAAGTTCACTGAATATTCATTTCACGTTACTGGAGGGCTCTGTTGGCTGCATCTCGTAACGCACTGTGATCTCAGTTCTCCGTTGTTTTACGTGTGGGTACAAATCGCATTAATTGACTATCTCACTTGCAAGGCATTATGCACTTTCACGTGGAATGCAGACGGGAAGCGGATGTTGTTTCAACTCGAAGCCAATCGCTAACTAAACACATGTTTCCTGCTCTTCAGATTCATCCGTGAATTACTGATCTTCACAGTGTTGCAACAAGCTAGTGCAGTCTGTAATTGTAGGTACTTACTACAAATGAACCGAGTTACATAATAAATATCTGTACTGTCTATTGTAATTGAGGCTTTGCCCTGTTATAGACATAAATAAATAAATAAATAAATAAATAAATAAATAAATAAATAAATAAATAAATAAATAAATAAATAAATAAATAAATAAATAAATAAATGAATGAATGAATGAATGAATGAATGAATGAATGAATGAATGAATGAATAAATAAATAAATAAGTTAGTAAGTAAATAAATAAATAAATAAGTTACTAAGTATATAAATAAATAAATAAATAAGTTAGTAAGTAAGTCAATAAATAAATAAATAAATAAATAAGTTAGTAAGTAAATAAATAAATAAATAAGTAAATAAATAAAATAAATTTAATAATTAATTAAATAAATACATTAAATAAATAAATAAGTAAGTAAATAAATAGAGACCAACCGCCAAAAATCTGTTTTCGAGATACTGATCATTGAAATAAATCTGGTTTTTATTAAACTTTTATGCAATAAGTATTGTAACATTCATACTATTACAAAAAAATAGCACAAATAATACTAAACAAGGCTAACCGAGTTTTAGTAACAGACCAGAAGTTGGTTTAATATTGCAAAGCAAAAAAATGTAATAAACGAATTTTGGATAAACAAATTGATTTCATGTGTACAAGTATAAGAAAGACAATTTATAAATTCATAATACTTCGAAATTTTATCACTAAGGAGGCATTGAGAATAATATTTTTAGCTTTGGTACAATCATTAATACAATATGGTATAATAAATTGGGGTGGAGTAGCATCATCTGTACTGAATCTAATAATTTTATTACACAGAAGATTAATAAAATTTTGTCTAACCAAAATTATGGATTACCCAACAAATTTAATTTATACATATTTTAAAGTATTAACTATTAAAGAAATTTATAAATATAGTTTAGTAACTTACTACCACAGAAATAAAATGAAACATAAATCTAATCGCCATGAATATCGTACTCGAAGACGAAAGTCTACTTTCCCATTAATTGAGCCTAAATGTCATACAAGTGCAGCTCTTAAACACGGTGCTAGTTTCGGCCCAAGACTTTATAATAAAATTACTAACCATTTCCCAAATTTGAAATATTTTATAATTGAAGCTTTTAAAAAAGTAATTTATAAAATTATTCATGATATATAGTATTAACAAATGTATTTTTTTACCTTTTATTTCTGTCAACTATATTCATGTTTTTATTGAATAGGGTAAACTAGGGTCTGTTGGACAGTCGGCATGTTGGACACTCCGTACTTTAACGTGTTACCACGCCACTTGTGGGCACCACATTCTGCTAGAAGTCAATGACGGAAGTAGCCCTACTCGTGGCTACTTCCGTCATTGACTTCTAGCTGAATGTGGTGCCCACAAGTGGCGGCGGTAACACGTTAAAGTACGGAGTGTCCAACATGCCCGACTGTCCAACAGACCCTAGTTTACCCTATCACTTGTTTCTGTTTGATTGTCAATTTATATTAAATGTGTATTTTTCTCTCTTTTTCTCTTTCTTCTTTTTTGCTCTCGTGTGTTATTTATTGGTTTGAATTAAGTTACTTACTGCATTCAGTAATCTGTCCTTGTAAATTTTATGTTATATTATTGACTAAGACCACACCCTACACGAGCCTGGCTCTTACGGTAGTGGTTAGAAACATTTTTGTTTTATAATTTTAATTTGTACTCACTAGCTATCTAAATGGATGAATCAAATAAAAAATAAATAAATAGCAACAGAGTACAGATATCGAATTCCTGATTTTTTTCGAGTTAAATAATCCAGCCAACAAAAAAATTGTGCAAATATCAATTTTTCAAATTGTCGTGTGCTCTATTTTTGCGTAACTCCGTCCAAAAAGGCTTTTAGCGAACCCTTAGGTTCATTACCGTCCTCACATAAGCCCGCCATCGGTCCCTATCCTGAGCAAGATTAATCCAGTCCCTACCATCATATTCCACCTTCCTGAAATACATTTTAATATTATCCTCCCAGTTACGTCTCGGCCTCCCCAGAGGTCTTTTTCCCTCAGGTCTCCCATCTAACACTTTATATGCATATGATTATTAGTTTCGAGTTTTTTTTTACAGAAGTTTGAAAACTAGGTGTGATTTTAAACGTTAAGGCCCATTCACAATGAAAATTAAACATAACCGTAACATAAACACAGACGTTTGCGGCCAGGTTATCAAATGGGATCATACGCAATGATTCACATAAACATTGACATAAACATTGCCAGGCGACGAGAAAACAAAATATCCGTAAACAAATGAATGAGGCGTATAAATAATTGGATGCTCTTTCATATTTAAGTATAAAAATATAGGGGTGCAATTTGAAATTTCAAAGTGGGGTTGCTAGAGGGTGAGAGTGAAATTTAAAATGCAATTAAGCCTGGTTTCGGACTTCCCCCTCAAGATCTAAATTGACATGTTTTTTGTTTAAATTGAATTCAATTTAAATATTTAGTTATTTAGACTGGGAAGTTTTGAAATGAAAGCCCTGTATATTAACTTTTATATTTCTTGCACCCAAATGTTACTACACCCAAACGAACACGAACTTTGCTCATACGGGTGTACTTGATTCTTTGTGTGATTTAGTAGAAAGACCAAATTACGACTTATTTTCAGAATATTTTTAACATTTTTCTGTCTTATGAAAATTACAAATGTAGCATTCCATTACATGTTTATATGTGTCAAATTAGTACACAATCTACATTGTTCATTATGTGGTTGGTTAGCTTTGTATAGCAATTTGGTCATAAAAGAAGTGAAGGAATTCCTAAAAATGTTATGTAAGTATAATTTACGAAATAAAACTGCAAAACGTAAATCCATAATTAGAAGTTGTATGTTACGCAATAAACTTAAACACTAAAACAAAATAATATCGAAGTATATTACGGATAATTTAACGTAACGTAAGTCTTACATTATTGTCATAATGCAGCATTGCGTGCGTCCTATATTCATGGAAAAATCAACGTCCGGTTATGAAATACGGTAAAATCCATTTATTTGCATTGTATTATTACGCCCACTGACTTGCATTGTACAAGAATGATTAGCAAAACAAACTTATTTTGTCTTTAACGTCATGTTACATCACCAAAACGGCCAGGTAAATTTCTTGAAATCATAACCACTCTCTGTTTTCATAGATGGATTTATTGCAACTTGTTTCGACAACAGAACAATCTCTCTTATAGCGCAAAAAATCTAGTATTGCGACAATTCTAATTTAAGAATCTATGGAAACATAACATGTTCCATTTCAAATTAAGATAACAATAAATTTGATGGTGTTCGGGTAAAAGCGGTTATGTCATTTTTTTCTGCAAATGAAGTTTTGTTCTTCAGATAAATACAGAAGTTAAATTCTGCAAGTTGGTGTGAAAAAAAGAAACAAAATACTACTAGCATTTGATGTGTTTTGAGTATAAAATTATTTGCAATAATGGTCCGCAGTTTTTTTTTTTCATTTATGTCAAAACCCATTTTTATCTCACTTTACACAAACACCATCGAATTGTATGTACATGTACAGAAAGCCACGGTGGAGTTTTAAATGATTATACAATTGCAATGAAACACAATAGAGATATGAAAAAGCCACTAAGAATAATAACTCCCCAAGATTTATCCTATCATAGGTGCCATGGTTACCTACTAATACACCGTTATCGATTGTCATTGTTTTAGTAAAGAGGAAAAACGAAACGACTATCACCACGTTTCTTCATGTACTAAAGATATACTTACTTACTTACATACTTACTTACTCACTTACTGCTTTTAAGGAACCCAGAGGTTCATTGCCGCCCTCACATAAGCCCGCCATTGGTCCCTATCCTGAGCAAGATTAATCCAGTCTCTATCATCATATCCCACCTCCCTCAAATCCATTTTAATATTATACTCCCATCTACGTCTCGGCCTCCCCAAAGGTCTTTTTTCCTCCGGCCTCCCAACTAACACTCTATATCCATTTCTGGATTCGCCCATACTTGCTACATGCCCTGCCCATCTCAAACGTCAAGATATAGGAAAAGTAATGTGTGAAGTTTTTCTAAATATGTCACTGATGTTACAAAAAAAATCCAAACATTTTACTGAAAAATTGAGTGACACATTTCATTTTGAAACCCGCAATTTTTTCAAAATATGTTTGTTAATAGCTGAGAAATTGACTGACTCAAAGAAACGAAATTTCACCACATCATTATCTATAACACTGTGATTATGTGTACAAAAAATCAAGGACGTAGCTTGAAAAATGTAGAAAATATAAATTTCACCCATCATCCCCCTTAATAGTAATATGCGTTACAAGAGCGGTATGTTGAAGTTTTCATGTTCGAGGAAAAGTTTGAAAAAAGCGAAACGTAGTTGACCTTTTTTAATTTCCGAGAATTGAAAGAAAACATACCGCTCGTCTATCGTACATTATTTTGTGCGAAGATCGTATATTACATACCTGAAAGAGGAATTTCTGATTAGTTGCAATGACTCCATCTTGGTTTCTGTTCAATAACGGCAAATTTGCAAAACAAAAATATCTTTCTTCAACATTGTTGCTGTAATATGTTTCCTGTGTTTACTATACTCCAGCAGGCCGTAACATACGCCTGCCTTTTTTTCCCCCAGTCTATAAATGCGAACTTAAAACAAACGGTAAGGTTATGTAATGATTTATTTTTCATTTTAATATTTTAACAATATTATTTATATAACATATTGCAGTAATAACATCGGCATCTGGAATCTTGTTGATTTTTTCACGGCTTCCTTAATGTTACTTGCATCACGAATGCAGTAACTTCAGTGGAGTTGTACAGTATACTTAAGTTTTGCAAATATTTAAAAAAACAATAATTAACAGTGCAATTTAGGGGTAATTGCAGTGGTAAGTTTCCAATTTATAATTATTACTATATTGAACGTCTCTAAAAATAATATGTTAAAAGCCTAAAGCAGTAAAATCAATATGTCACTTAAGCGGTAAGAAGAGGGGAAATTGTTGTGTGTTAAGTTGGGAATACTGAATGTGGAATTTTAGACTTTCCGCGGATTGGTTTTGTACTGAAACCAAGCAAATACGCACGATCTCGCACAAAATATTTTGCAAGGATCACTCAGAAAAACTCATCCGTGTAATTTTCAAGAATTGTTCAAAATAGCTTGTTTTTTTAATAGAATTTGGTTTTTGAAGAAAAAGTGAATGTGATTGAAATTAAATGTATATTTAGTGTGTCAAGTGTAAAAAGTGTTCAAATAAAACTTGAAAAAATTATTAATAAATTTAAAAAATGCATTGAATCTACCTTAAAAAATAATGAGTTAAAAATGTTCCTTGTCAGTAAAACTTGAAAAAAATTAACCAAATAAAACAAGTGTAAGGAAAGTATTCTTCTTTAGAATTCTGCAGTGCCTGGGAAAAGTGGCATAAGTCAGTTTCCACAAACCTTTTTTTGATAATTTATTGACAACTTACGGAACATCTGCTCGCTTGGAAAAAAAAAACATAAGTATTTCTCCCATTACAATAATTCATACAGAAAAAAATCAAATCGACATAAACCAGTGTAAGTTGTCAATAAATTATCAAAAAAGGTTTGTGGAAACTGACTTATGTCACTGGTACAGCAGAATTAAAAAAACCAGTATTGTTATTCCACTTCTGAAGTAGCTCTTACTTATAAAAATACGTACAGCCCCATGTTTAGCGGCAAGTTGGTCCTGATTTGTCCCTTACCTTGGTGCGGACGGTAGCTAGGATTCTTGCGAACTGACGAGTATTGGCAGCATCTGTTTCCGTGAGCGACGTTATCGAAAGTGAAAGCCCGGCCCATGCGTGTGCTCCACAATACATAGCCTAAATTTGTTTGTAATAACTAAATAGATCTGTTGTCATCCTTCGTTTAGCATGCTCATGCTACTTTTCCGTTATGTCGTAATGGGTGGAGACGTGGACTGGCGTGAAAGCTCTGTTCATAACTGATTAATTCGTCCAAACATTTGTACTGAAGGAGTTACCCCCGTCACTCAGTGACATAATCTGACGAAGAAGAGTACGGTTTGAGAGAGGAAGTAGACCTAAAATATTTATTTTTCCTTCTTTTTTTACTATCTTATTGTGTGAAGGACAAAGAGGGACACTACGATGCTACAAAAGAATTGCGAGATATTCACAGATAAAAGATTAATGATTTCCGAAAAGTAAATTTTGACATCCGTTCGTTCGTCTATGTACAGTTTTAGAAAAAAAAAAGTTTGTAAGTACCAGAAAGGAAGAGGACAAGCCATATGGTTCACAAGAGAAGGACTAGTGTACTTACTTGTGGCTTTTAAGGAACCCGGAGGTTCATTGCCGCCCTCACATAAGCCCGCCGTCGGTCCCTATCCTGAGCAAGATTAATCCAGTCTCTATCATCATATCCCACCTCCTCCAAATCCATTTTAATATTATCCTCCCATCTACGTCTCAGCCTCTCCACAGGTCTTTTTCCCTCCGGCCTCCCAACTAACACTCTATATGCATTTCTGGATTAGCCCATACGTGCTACATGCCCTGCCCATCTCAAACGTCTGGATTTAATGTTCCTAATTATGTCAGGTGAAGAATACAATGCGTACAGTTCTGTGTTGTGTAACTTTCTCCATTCTCCTGTAACTTCATCCCTCTTTGCCCCAAATATTTTCCTAAGCACCTTATTCTCAAACACCCTTAACCTATGTTCCTCTCTCAAAGTGAGAGTTCAAGTTTCACAACCATAAAGAACAACCTGTAATATAACTGTTTTATAAATTCTAACTTTCAGATTTTTTGACAGCAGACTGGATGATAAAAGCTTCTCAACCGAATAATAACAGCCATTTCCCATATTTATTCTGGTTTTAATTTCCTTCCGAGTGTCATTTATATTTGTTACTGTTGCTCCAAGGCATTTGAATTTTTCTACTTCTTCAAAGGATAAATTTCCAATTTTTATATTTCCGTTTCGTACAATATTCTCGTCACTAGACATAATCATATACTTTGTCTTTTCAGGATTTACTTCCAAACCTATCTCTTTACTTGCTTCAAATAAAATTCCCGTGTTTTCCCTAATCGTTTGTGGATATTCTCCTAACATATTCACGTCATCCGCATAGACAAGCAGCTGATGTAACCCGTTCAATTCCAAACCCTCTCTGTTATCCTGGACTTTCCTAATCGCATACTCTAGAGCAAAGTTAAAAAGTAAAGGTGATAGTGCATCTCCTTGCTTTAGCCCGCAGTGAATTGGAAACACATCTGACAGAAGCTGACCTATACGGACTCTGCTGTAAGTTTCACTGAGACACATTTTAATTAATCGAACTAGTTTCTTGGGAATACCAAATTCAATAAGAATATCATATAAAACTTCTCTCTTAACCGAGTCATATTCCTTTTTGAAATCTATGAATAACTGATGCGAGGCTTATTGTATGGATTCGTAAGAAGCTGTTTTTTACGGTGATGAGTTGTTAGCCCCTCGCCCAACCCCCAAGCTGGAGGACCACCCCTCATCGGCTGTCCGCGACTGCTTATTCAATATATTCACAGCTACCCTCCATATCTGGAGGCCGTCTCCTCGATCCGCAACCTGAGGACGCGCCATGCCGTGGTGATAGGGACCCACAATACATGGGTTGATACAGCGTCGTTAAATAACCAACCAAAGAATGATGTCCCCATAACCGCGTTCTATTTATTTATTTATTTGTTTAATTATTTGTTTATTTATTTATTTACTTATTTATTTATTTATTCTGGTGTAGTTAAGGCCATCAGGCCTTCTCTTCCACAACACAGAAAAAAATACACTATATACAAAGTAAAGCTACACAAGAAATAAAAGAGAGAGAAAAAACACTATAAACAAAGTAAAGCCACACACAAAAATATACACAGGTTGCAGTCACACAAACTTTAAATGAGTGATTAAGTATCATAATTAATTGTATCCTAACTAATTAACTAACATAAACAAGAAACTTGCAATTTTAATCTAGATTAAAAAAGGAAAAGGAAAAGAAAAAAACACAAATCAGTACTTCTAGCAATACCTAAAAACATTAACTAAGAGAAAATTTTCCAATTTAATTTTGAATTGTGATAAAGTCCGGCAGTCCCTGACGTCATTAGGTAACGAATTCCAGAGGCGAGGTATTTCTACAGTATAGGAAAATGAGTATAAAGACGTTCTATGATGAGGGATAGAAAGAAGTGCTTGATGTCGGTTTCGAAGAGTTGTAAGAAATTGAAAGCGCGATAACAGATAATTCGGAGTAGAAGTATACATGATTCTGAACAGAAGAGACAGTGAATGTATTGTTCTTCGTTCCTTCAGACGCACCATGAAAGTAACTGGAGGGAAGGTGTTATATGGTCAAATTCACGAGTATTGCAGATGAATCGTACGCACACATTATGAACACGTTGTAGTCTCTCAGCTAAGAGTGAACTTATATTAGTTAGCAAGGAATCGCAATAATCAAAATGGGGCATTACATCGTCTGAATAAGATTCTTTTTTAGACTAAGGCCCGGTTGCAGAAATACCGATCAAAATATGATTGGCAATCAAGGAGGGTTTGATTGGCCATCAGTTCTATTTCTGTTGTAGAAAGAACAATCAGTGTTTGATCGGAAATCAGTCTTCCATCAGATTTGATCAACAGATTTTTGCTGGTTAAGTGACCGATCATCGATCAAGTAGGCTATTTATGTTGTTCTGTTTGCAATGCAGTTACTGTAATGTATATAGTAAATAGTTACAGCGTAACAATATTGTTTTCGACATAATGGATTCTTCTGATGAAGAAATTTTAGAATGAGAAAAATATTATTAAGAAGAAGGCGTTTCCGTGATAGAAATGAATTGTTTTTATGTATAATGACAGAGGATTTGAGCAAAGATTTAGGTTAAGTAGGGATTCGTGTATTTTGTTACTTTCAAAAATTGAAACAAATATATGCAGACAGACAAATCGAAACCTTCCACGTTCTCCTATGAACCAAGTTCTAACAATGCTGAGATTTTATGCTGTTGGAATTTTTCAGGCGGTCTTGGGTTATCTTGTTAGGGTCCACAAATCAACTATTTGCCGAGCAGTTAGGAATGTTACGTATGAAATTGCTTTGTTATGGCAGGGTTTCATAAATCCCCAAACTTCAAACAGGGAACGATTTGAAATCCAGAGAGAATTTTCAGCCATGTCAGGATTTCCAAGAGTAGCCTAATATTGGTTGTATAGACTGCTCACATCCCCATCCAGTCACCTGGTTGAAATGATGCCGAACTTTATCAAAATAGAAAAGGTTTCTTTTCTGTGAATATACAGGTAATATGTAGTCTACACCATCACTGAAATTCTGGAGTGTTGTAGCCAGTAGCGGCTTGTGGTCAAAATAATGAGTGTGCTACCATCTCTATATCGGCATACTGTATACACTTATATGTATTTATCTTAATTTGAGACTCGCCTAGTATGAAGTCCATACGACGTTCCTTCCTACTGCAGAACTTGTCAATTACCCTGGTGTAAACCCTTACATCTTGGACATCATATTATTTTCTATTGACAGTATTGCAAGAGCAGTGAGACGATCCTGGGACATAGTGTTCCTTAAAAACCGTTTTTATGCGTTTCAAGCAAGAAAAACATCTTTCTGGCTCAGCAGTAGCCATTGGTGTTGTAACCAAAATATTTAACAACTTCGGTACTTCACGGAATGGATCCTATAAATTGTTGGAGACTGTGTATTGTAACAATTGAACAGACATCTATATTTTGGAAGTCGGGTTTTCCGTATAGAACTCCAAGTTGTGTCTTTAACATTCTTTTTTTCAGTATAGTATAGCTGTTGACAGCAACTTCAAGTTCGCGTTCACGAAAATTACACGAAAAATTCTCAAAAATTTTGCTGTTTAACAATTTTGTTGCGTCTAGGTAGCTTAAAGACTGGAAACGGTGAGTAGCTTCCTGAATTATACAGTCACATACTTCCTTGGCTTCAGTTTTCTGGGATTCCATTTTCCGTCGCTTGCTAGCTGATTCAGGAGGTACCTCGTACCCCTACAGGTAGATGGCAGCAGCAGTCTGATATTTGAATTCCAAATACATTGTAAATAATTCCGAGTTCTTCCACAAACAAGCATTCTTTCGTTACGCTTTATTTTTGCAATCTCCAAGCTGTGTTGTGCTTAAGCTGACTACAGCACTTTCCCGCGTAAAAATAGCCAATCAGAGCAGTGATTTCAGCTTCGCACATGCGCATAAATGTCTACATTCTCATATGAACTTCAGAGTAGCACAACGAACCCCCTGAGGCACCAAAGAGCGAAGAGCGAAGACTAAACACTTTATAACGCGTCATGAACATAACCACGGGAAATTGTCAAATGACAGATCAGATACTATGGTATTACAAATACATTATTTGAGCAAAAATTATCACTGTGCTGTAGCACATAGCACGGTCGCGCCCGTTGGCAGGGTTCTACAATGACAACACTATATTTTTAATGAGTAGGTTACGAGCTCCATTTGTAAACAGAGAGATGGGAAATGGAATTATTTTGGGTTATGGAGGCTATGCATGTTCCAATTTCTTGTCGACTCCCCTAGCAAATCCCTCAACAGAAGCCCCCTCACGTTTTTTTTTTTTTTTTTTTTTTTTTTTTGTTTGCTTCATTTTTTTTTTTCACTATATTGTAGTCTATATACAAATAGAATCCGCCTGTTTCCTTTCTACAAAAACAGCAAAACATTCACTTGAACATTCATTTGTTTTCCTAGTCACCGCCCACTTGATGCATTCGTTTCGCGACTTTTAAAGAGCATCAAATTGGCTGTGGTTGTTAAATAGCTCTGTTGTCAAATGTACTTCTTTCTCAAATCAGCAATTCGTAAATTAATTTGAGATTCACGTTTTTTGCAACGCAATGAACAATCAAATAAATCAGACATCAACTGATTGGCGATCAGGGACTGATTTGATGTGCGTTTCTGCAACCGGGCCTAAGTGGTAGAAATTCTTTCATATTGTAATCATCATTAATGACAGTGACATGTATTATGTTGCGCTACCAAGAATCGCAACCTGTCTGCCTGCAAGCGATGTAGACTGCAGCGGAACAAAAGCCCGGCTATTGCGCAGAGCTACAATAGTAGCTGATCAAGAAAGTAAGAGAACATTGCATCAATTACAATTTCATCAGACTCATTGTTATGAAATCCGAGGCTGATATAAAGAGAGGTAATGAGTTGTAATCGCTTCGACCTTTGGAATAAATTCAGCCTGCCTCATTTTTGGTACAAGTCAGTGACCCAAGACGCTCACCGCGTGGTGTAACACAACCGTGGCGTGGGGTTCCGTCAGCGTGACGCAAAGACATTACCGGTACCTCTGCGATTGCGTAGTGAGATGGCCCAACATAATGTGTGTCCTCTTTATACGTAGAGATTTGTTTAGTGGCACTTGATACACAGCATTCCTCGAGCTGGTCCAGAAGTAGTGACGCTGGAGACAGAACCGATGAGAAAGGAATAAACGATGTAAGAGAGGATAAGGTAGAAGATGGAGAAGAATAGGTGAAGGATCAGGCGAGGAAGAAGAAAGACGAAGGAGGGGAAAATGATTTATAGATTTTGAGTACACACTTTTAACAATTTATGCTCGACCATGCCGAAATGTAGTAATTATACACCTGGTAGTAGTCCTTTAATACATGTCATTAAAGCACACCTACTCATTAAAGTACAGATCTTCAGCTAATCACAAGTCAGCTTTGTATCGTTCTGTCGATTATTCTCGGATATGCAATCGACACACAATTAGCGAAAAGTCACAGAGGCTGGAAATCCAATACTGTCGCAGAAGGTTATGTTCTGTTACTATAATAATTAGCGTTAATTGTAAATAATATTCAAATAAATTCAATTTGTCATCTCGTTTTTCAATTCTAAATCAATTTCCAGGTTATATCTGACTAATGTTCATTTTTATTCTGTGCCAAGGTCAATGACATTCGGCCTCGGAAAAAATCAATACTTTCGCGTCTGCGCACATCTCACAATTCAGGTTAGTTCGCACATAACCATAACATGACCTAATTTTGAATAATTTCAAGTTAGAAATATTGTCGAGCATAAAAAGTCGTATGAAACTTGCCTATAATGGTAATTAAGACGCTCGTATGAAAATTATGAAACTCACTTGCGCTCGTTTCATAAACAATCATACTTGCGTCTTAATTACTACTAATAATAGGCTCGTTGCATAATGTACTATTATATCAATGATGTCAAAGCAAGCGCATTTTTCTGACCTTGAAGTCGTGCGCGGGCAGCAAGCGCCAAGTATGGAAAGAGGAAGGGTTGAGTATATGAATAAGCAACCTGTTGGATTAAGAAAACAGTGGTGGAC
Source organism: Periplaneta americana (assembly GCA_025594305.2). Classification (NCBI taxonomy): domain Eukaryota; kingdom Metazoa; phylum Arthropoda; class Insecta; order Blattodea; family Blattidae; genus Periplaneta; species Periplaneta americana. Next base: position 72,685,969 of record JAJSOF020000038.1, on the reverse strand, counting down.
GAACTTCAAACGGAACGTGAAATTTTATGTCGTTATTTTTATATAGCTCCTTTCTTTTTAATATTATCTATATTGTCTGTAAAACAAAAGTACTAACACTGATTTCTTAATATTGCACTTGTGTTTTAAATCTTAATAACATAATAGAGAGTTAAGAAGGAATATTCACTTAAATTCCATAGTAGTATAATATTATACTGTATTAAGTGGATGAAACACATCATTCATAAAGAAAGTGATATTCAAAAGAAAGAGATTGAGTATGACATGATAAGTTGGAATTGATATTGATGGTATCTTTAGTCTTACAAAAGTAATCAATAAACTAATCAAAACAATATTACAGTACAAAGAAAAGTTACCTAGCTACTGTATCTGTTTTAAGTGTAACTAATATTACATAACAAAACTCTTATCGCATTATGCTTTTAAGGTGATATTTGTGAGCAATTTCCTATCATCAGAATATTAAATTATTATCTCGAAATCTGCTGAAGCTATAGAGCTGACATTTGTACAACACATGGGCACGTATCTTTTGCTTATGATGTAACAGTAGTTGCTTTGTTAATTCATTTCCTTACAAACTATTTTCATGCGAATATTTTCAAAATTTTCAATACACTATCTTCAGTAATACGTATATACGGTATATTAGATTTACGAAAACATTCTGTAAGGCTACTAAATAAAGAGGCCTATATCTGAAAATTTCACTTTTCTATACAAAAAGTTGAGAAAATATTTCTTTTGAATAAAAAAATCAAACTAGTGAAAAATGAGCATTAAAATTAAAACTTACATTCTTATAATGCACTTATACTTCTCAGACAAATCAAAAAATTAACATGGATAAAGTTTTAATAAGTTCTCTTCCCTTTATCTATTGAATCAGTGCTGGCTATCCCTGAATATAGCTCGACCAAGCGGCATATACCACCTCTTTCGTCTGTCTCTTTCCTTTCCGCTGTAAAGCGCTCAGGCTCTCCTGGGCTCTAAAGCGCGCGCTTCCTCCTGTGGGCATCAATTGACATGCCTGCTTTATATCACTAGGGAGCGGAATTAATGGCCCTAAAAAGTGGTATTTTAGGCGCCTAAAATAGGCCCTTAAATTCCTTCATTTAGTCTCTATAAAATAAAAAATAGGATTTTTTCTTAGATTGTCACTAATATAAGATTAAACATTTATTTAACGCAAAATTCTAGGATTAAAAGAAACTTCCACACATTTCACATTTTACAAGGCTGCACAAGCATACACAAAATGAAGATATACTGTATTTAAGTTAGTGTTTTTTACCCTCCAATCACATTCCCATAGCTTGCTTCACAGCAGATGATCAGCACCAATTATGGCTATTGTGTCGCTCACTGCTGTACTTGCAAATGGTGAAGGGATTGTATGAGCGAATCCAGAAATGCATATAGAGTGTTAGTTGGGAGGCCGGAGGGAAAAAGACCTTTGGGAAGGCCGAGACGTAGATGGGGGATAATATTAAAATGGATTTCAGAGAGGTGAGATATGATGACAGAGACTGGATTAAACATGCACAGAATAGGTACCGCTGGTGGGCTTATGTGAGGGCGGCAATGAACTTCCGGGTTCCTTAAAAGCTATTTGTGAGTAGGTAAGTATGCGTGTAGGCCTATATCGAAGGGCCATTCTGTCTAAAAATTAACTTTAATAGAAGATGTATTTGCGTCAAATTATTTGGAACCAAAGCTAACACTGAGTTATTCCCTCCTCGTTTGAAAGTCTGTTACCTAAATTTATATATAGGTCTTTCATTTCAAAATTTCCCAGTCTAAATCATTAATTAATTTAAATTGAATTCAATTTTAACAAAAAAAACACGTCAATTTCGATATTAAGGGGAAAGTCGAAAATCAAGCTTAATTGCATTTTAGATTTCACCCCCCATCCACTCCCCTTTATAAATTTCAAATGACACCCTATATTTGTATATTTAAATATGAAAGAGCGTTCAATTGTTTAATATATCTCATTCATTTATTTCACATCTTTTGTTCATATTTATTCAATTGAATTGAATTCAATTTAAATAATTATTATTTATTTAGACTGGGAAGTTTTGAAATGAAAGCCCTGTATAAATCCCACAAGGTTAGCTGCCCTTCAGTAAGGGTTGCCAAAAGACACAGCACGCTAAACAAATAAAAAATAGACATTTGTATTAATATTATTATTTTTTTTTTTATTATTTATGATGATAAAGACTGGATTAATTTTGCACAGGATAGGGACCGATGGCGGGCTTATGTGAGGGCGGCAATGAACCTTCGGGTTCCTTAAAAGCCATTTGTAAGTAAGTAAGTATTATTATATTATTATTATTATTATCATTATTATTATTATTATTATTATTATTATTATTATCATTATTATTATTATTATTATTATTATTATTATTATTATTATTATTATTATTATTATTATTATTATTATTATTGTTATTTTCAATAGGAAGCTACCCTTGGGACGGTACGTTTATTCAATAATTAAATAATCAGATAGAATATAAAGTAATTTAGGTTACAAGTGATTACGTAAAATCTCAACAGAATATTTCATTACGTCTATAGCAATAATTTTCAAAATTTTTAAAGAAATTTCAAAAGATTTAAAAGATTCAACTAAGAATTTTGGAATTGTTCCCTTTACTCCAAACAATAGTTCAAATGACTGTAGGCCTAGTTGTTCTTTGGTTTTCTTATCCGTTATTTTGGGTTTTATATACTAGTTTTTGCAGAATATACATTTTGACGTCATGACTGAGATTTCTAAGTCAGTGTTGTATACCGCACGTCCTGAGATTCGTAAGAATTACAGAATCGAACTCATGGGAGGCAAACATGTCGATAATATTTGCACAAGTCTTTCTCCGCCTTTATGCAACGTATTCTCGCTACATAATTGCTTGTGAAAAGAGCTGCTAAGCGATAGCCTACTTAGAAGATATTTGCTTTCTTTAGAATCTTCTTATTGTTGATTATTTTCAAAGCGCAAACATAATGTTCGAACTCCTCTCCTTCAGAATCAGCAAGACTCCAGTCTCTTGACGTTCCCGGTCAGATTTTCTAAACCGTTTTTTTTTTAATTTTATTTAGACTCTGTATTCACATATAGCTCAAAAAAGAGGTCAAAATTAATTTTTATTTTCATGACTATTTTCAAGCTTTTGACCAAATATGAACTAAAAAATTTCAAAACTTTGACGTAAGGAGCCTTTTTATTTATTTATTTATTTATTTATTTATTTATTTATTTATTTATTTATTTATTTATTTTTATTGCTAGTAAGTTTGAAATGAATACAACTTAATAAATACAATGAAAGATAATCTAGCCCACTCCTAAATGAGTAAGGCTCGTGCTCAGGAGGGGATTCCAATACAGACAAAAATAAAATTAAAATTGACAGTGAATACTTAGTTACTTACTTACTTACTTACTGGCTTTTAAGGAACCCGCAGGTTCATTGCCGCCCTCACATAAGCCCGCCATTGGTCCCTATCCTGAGCAAGATTAATCCAGTCTCTACCATCATATCACACCTCCCTCAAATCCATTTTAATATTATCTTCCCACCTACGTCTCGGCCTCCCCAAAGGTCTTTCTCTCCGTCCTCCCAACTAACACTCTATATGCATTTCTGGATTCGCCCATACGTGCTACATGTCCTGCCCATCTCAAACGTCTGGATTTTATGTTCCTAATTATGTCAGGTGAAGAATACAGTGCGTGCAGTTCTGTGTTGTGTAACTTTCTCCATTCTCCTGTAACTTCACCCCTCTTAGCCCCAAATATCTTCCTAAGAACCTTATTCTCAAACACCCTTAATCTCTGTTCCTCTCTCAAAAGTTAGAGTCCAAGTTTCACAACCATACAGAACAACCGGTAATATAACTGTTTTATAAATTCTAACTTTCAGATTTTTTGACAGAAGAGTAGATGACAAAAGCTTCTCAACCGAATAATACCACGCATTTCCCATATTTATTCTGCGTCTAATTTCCTCCCGAGTGTCATTTATACAGATACAGATATGAATACTCATTAAATATTGTTTAATATGTTTAAATCCAAACTATAAATCCAATACAAATTATTTTTATTAATTTTTTTTTATTAATGAGTCATTCCACGTCAAATCGCACAAAATTATACAAATTTTGACCTTCATATTTCTGATTGCGTTTATATTCTTTTTACCAACTCTATGGGTCTAACAAACCAACAAGTGTACTTTTATTTCCTCCTAAGTCCACATGTTTTTAAAATATTACATGTTAAAATTCGTTAAAAATGTCGCACAATCCAACATTTAAAGCGTCATATTTCCGAGAATATTTATGTTAAAGTACTGTCTTTTGTTAAATATTTACTAACTAATTTTAATATAATTATTACAAATATTTTTTATGATTCAATTTTTAAAAGTTAGATATCAATGTGAAATAGCCGTATTAAAAATCTAAACAAATGCCTACTAGGTGCACTGAAGAATTCTTAATAATTTCAGAAAAAATCACAATGGGATCTCCAATAGTTTCATGGAAATTTAATTACTTACGACGCAATGTGTAGCGGTCGGTGCAGCAGCAGTGGACGGGAAGCGTAGAAGCGCGGTGGGAGGTTTATCGGCGCTGGATGATCGACTGAACGTTGCAAGATTACACACAGTAGGGATCAGGTCACTCGAGAAAACACTGCTAATTTACTTATTATGATATCCTCAAATATTTGTACATTATGCTTTTTAAACGTTTGTTTTCATTCACACTACACTTTAAATTTTCATTCGCCTACCTTCTTTCTTGAAAGAAAATTGATTTACTAGGCCTAAATCTTCAGTTTTTGACAACGGAATGAAAGAATGTAATTTTAATGTACCAGTTATTGGTTTTAGATTGTGGTATCTGACCTGCAAATTTTCAGTGTGGTTTTTGTGCTTATTCAATGGACAAAATATAAATGACACTTTAGAAATGTTTTTGTGACCAATCAAACAGTTTTTTTCGTTGATGTTGTTTTATAGGATCTTGTACAGGCTGCTCTCGTTGCAAGTCTTTTAACAGTTCCTCCAATGCCACCACATGGACTTTTACCATGCGACGTTGCAGAGAAGTGTCATTCAGCACTAATTCCATAATCGTCTTCATGTAAGCAATTATTTTTAAAATTCTTTTTGTTTTTGTATTGTTAACTTGATCCATCGGAAAAGTAAATGATTTTTTTCATATCGTTGAATTCTTGCTTTAAGAAGTTGATTGCTTCGGATTGAAAACAATGAAAGGAATCGGTGTCATGTTTCATGCTTTCTGAGATGACGACAATATTTTTGTGACGAATTTCTCTATCTTCTTTGAAATATACTACGAGAGGATGTATTGTGTCTTGGCATTTTTTCCAATGCACACCTTGTACTCAATCTTGAATTACAGATGAATAATTTTCAGAAAAGTCTGCAATAGGCCTAACTATGTAATTTTCAGGTTGTTCATTTTCTTTGCATTCCGTCAAAAATAAAATATGGCGACTTTTGAAGGGGTGACGATGCATCTTCTACATGAAAAACTTTACTTGCTTGGAAGCCTTTTATTATTTTTTTTTAACTTTTCACGGGGGTATCGTTTTCGTTGTAGTTTTCTTTTCTTGATAGGGGATTCTATTGACATCAAACTCTTGTTTAATTCCTCAATATTGGTGATTTCTAGCGCTGTATCCATAGATCTGCTAGAATAAGAACTGGGGTAATCACTCTCCCTGCCCGCATTTTTATTCGATTCATGTTTACTAATATCACAAGAACTACCGGCTTCACATATAATTTCATCTGACCTATCTAGAAGTTGATAGATTTTTTACGGAACGAATCACATATTCGCACATTCAAAGACTCCTTTAAATTGAGCTTTATCAATAAATCGCGACTTATGCGTCTTAGTGTTTTCTTTTTAAAAGCGTGATTAGAAAGGTCAAATGGATTTAAACACTTGTTATATATTACGCGTTCATTACCTTCACTGATGTTGTATAGAAGTCACGTCACTCCGTGAAATTCTAACCCTGACTGATTATTTTTCTCTTCTATATTTTGTCTCCTGCCATCTGTTTACTGCCATAAAGTTTACTGCCGTACCCAGCCTTGCTATCTTTAAACACTTGGCTATATTACAGTATAAACATATAGCATTGTGAAGGGCTCCCCCTCTTAGCTGTTCTGACAATAATAAGATAACTTTAGATATTTACTGTTCCTTAAGGTATTGATCATTTGATGAATGAATGCATTTCTTTCGTAGTGTTGCGAGATCAGATATTACATGCAACGGGGGATTTCGTAAAAATTGCCGCCGACAGCCTTCTAGTCTATCTATGGCTGCAAGGAGTACATTAGCTGGGAATCGAGAGCGCGTGCATGCCTCCGGAAAATAAATTGTTACAAATGTATGTGTGGAGATCCCACTTTTCTAAATGCAGTAGTTTACAGATAATACATCAGGGAACAAGTCTATAATTTTTTCAGATTTTTAACTTGGCTATTTAATATAGTAATTATGCTTTGAAAAAGAAATGATTAAAAAAATACGCCAAATTTTAAATTTATTAGTGATAGGCCTAAAGTAATAAAAAGTGTTGTATTTAGTCTTTAAAATGCGCCAAACCGCAAATCTCAATTATTTGTAGACACAGAGTTTCAAGTGAGTTTATGTAACAGTGTGCGTATAATTTGCGTAATTTCAGATAGTCATAACTACACAAATAATTAATAATTGTGAAAATAAAACATTACGGGTCTCTTTATTTGATGTCTGGAATTCATGAAAAAAAAATTCGACCATTTCCGAGAAGGTAGTGTTTTATAGCTGTGCGATTTGACGTGGAATGACTCTAATTTGGAGAGGATTCGTGGTTTAAATATTATTGGAATAAAATTTGTTTAATAGTCTGGAACCTTGACTCATGCTATGATAAAAAGCTGCATTGGTTTTACTTTTTGGTTCAGACAAACGCAGAGAATTCATATTTTTAGTTCTATATTTATGTATATACCTTTCAAAGTTATTAAAATTTCTATGAAAATATTTTAATAAAATAAAATAATACATTTCTTTAATGTTGAAACCTTTGAAATGTTTAAACAACAATTCAGTTGGGTAATCTTTCTGCTTTTTTAAACAAATTTTAATACCTTTTTCTGTAGTAAAATTAACGGATAAAGGTTGGATTTATAAGTTCCACCCAACTTATAATAGTGACGTCAACACAAAATATATTAGTCCTAAAGGCACCAAATTTTGTACAGATGATATTATTGTACGTCGGTTTCTATACAGCCCGATCCGTTTGGGTATGGATAATATTAATTTATTATTATAAAGCTAGTAGGAAAAATTAATTGCTGGTTATATTATGATTAAAAGATGGGAGTTTCCATAGACAATCAACAATGCATAAACTCAAAGGACAAATGAAAATCGAAGATGATTAAAATGCTACTATAAATCAACAGCGGGCACAATGTGTTCTTTGGTATGCTAAATTTGAGAGTGTTAAAAGAGTTCAAAGGGAATTTCGACGTGAATATGGTGTGCGTAATGTACCTAAATACGATTCCATAAAGTTGTGGTATCGAACATTTGTAGAAACAGGTCGTGTGTTAAAAAAAAACATACAGGAGGTAGCATGCGAAACCCAGTACGAGAAGCAGCTATCTCTTGACTTGGTCCCCAAACTCCCCAGATCTAACCCCTTCTGACTTCTTCGTGTGCGGTTTTGTTAAAGACATTGTCTATTCACAGAAACCCAGAAACATTGATGATCTGAGAGTAAAAATTACTCAAGCTTTTCAACAAATCACCCCTCTTATGTTACAACGGACATGGGCTGAATTGCATCACCGGTATGAGTTGTGCAGGGTGCGCAATGGGGCAGGGCATAGTTGCGCCCCACGATCAGGTAAGATGCAGCAGATAAAAAAGGGTCCCTGTTTTGTGGGCATAGTTGCTCCCCGTTCCCATCAGGTAGAGAAAAGGGCCATGGCATAGTTGCACCCCAATGGAATAGGTAGAGAAAAATACATTATGGAAACTCGAGCCTCGTAATCAACCAATCTTATCGATTTCTTATTCGATTTAATATTCATTACCGATACCGTTAAAACGAACACCATGAAGTTGGCAGTACCTTATTAACTGTTTTTCTAATGTTTATGCAGTGATTATCATTACCGATACCGTTAAAATGAACACTATGAAGTTGGCAGTACCTTATTAACTCTTTCTCTAATGTTTATGCAGTGATTATCAATAGCTTACCGTTAAAATGAACACCATGAAGTTGGCAGTACCTTATCAACTGTTTTAGTACCTTATTAACTGTTTTTCTAATGTTTATGTAGTGATTATCAATAGCTTACCGTTAAAATTAACACCATGAAGTTGGCAGTACCTTATTAACTGTTTCTCTAATGTTTATGCAGTGATTATCAATAGCTTACCGTTAAAATGAACACCATGAAGTTGGCAGTATCTTATTAACTTTTTTAATACCTTATTAACTGTTTTTCTAATGTTTATGCAGTGATTATCAATAGCTTACCGTTAAAATGAACACCATGAAGTTGGCAGTACCTTATTAACTGTTTTAGTACCTTATTAACTGTTTTTCTAATGTTTATGCAGTGATTATCAATAGCTTACCGTTAAAATGAACACCATGAAGTTGGCAGTTCCTTATTAACTGTTTTAGTACCTTATTAACTGTTTTTCTAATGTTTATGCAGTGATTATCAATAGCTTACCGTTAAAATGAACACCATGAGGTTGGCAGTACTTTATTAACTGTTTTTATAATTTTTATGCAGTGATTATCAATAGCTTACCGTTAAAAATGAACACCATGAAGTTGGCAGTACTTTATTAACTGTTTTTATAATTTTTATGCAGTGATTATCAATAGCTTACCGTTAAAATGAACACCATGAAGTTGGCAGTACTTTATTAACTGTTTTTATAATTTTTATGCAGTGATTATCAATAGCTTACCGTTAAAAATGAACACCATGAAGTTGGCAGTACTTTATTAACTGTTTCTCTAATGTTTATGCAGTGATTATCAATAGCTTACCGTTAAAATGAACACCATCAAGTTGGCAGTACTTTATTAACTGACATATTCAAATGAGTGAGCCGTTGGAATATGGGGCCTTAGCAGTCTTGACATTTTGTTAGTAATTTTCACACCGTCTGTGGCGTATAGTGAGGTTAATTTAAAATGAATGTTAAGTTTAGTGAAAAGGGTAAAGAGTTAATAATTCACAATGGTTCTAAGTTTCAATTTTTTAAAACCCTGTACCGTAGGGTTAAGATATCGATGTACAAAAAAATGCAGTTCATTTATTGTGTGTGATCGATAAAAAAAGTGTTATTTTAAATAGTAAAATTGATCATATGCTAGGCCTACCTGATTTCAATGCGCTGTAATATTTTTAAGTAATTTATTTATTTTATGACAATCACTTTCGTGTGTACTATGTCCATCGGGGCGCAACTATGCCATGTCCATTCTGCTACCTGATTTCTTCGGGGCGCAACTATGCCATGTCCATTCTGCTACCTGATTTCTTCGGGGCGCAACTATGCCATGCCCATTCTGCTCTCTGATTTCTTCGGGGCGCAACTATGCCATGCCCATTCTGCTACCTGATTTCTTCGGGGCGCAACTATGCCATGCCCATTCTGCTCTCTGATTTCTTCGGGGCGCAACTATGCCATGCCCATTCTGCTACCTGATTTCTTCGGGGCGCAACTATGCCATGTCCATTCTGCTACCTGATTTCTTCGGGACGCAACTATGCCATGTCCATTCTGCTACCTGATTTCTTCGGGGCGCAACTATGCCATGCCCATTCTGCTACCTGATTTCTTCGGGGCGCAACTATGCCATGTCCATTCTGCTACCTGATTTCTTCGGGGCGCAACTATGCCATGCCCATTCTGCTACCTGATTTCTTCGGGGCGCAACTATGCCATGCCTAGGCCTCCCAATTGACCGCGGGGCGCAGCTATGCCATACCGGCGCAATGGGGGTCATGTCGAGCTCTGAGGAATCTCCCATCTTTCAGTGTTGTATGCACAAATTTTTAACAAAAAAAGTTCAGTAGTAAATGTTTTACGGTGTTTTTTATTTTATCCATACCAAAACGGATCACCCTGTAGTTTAAATTTCACAGATTTTGAATAAAATGTGGAAGTTTTAAAAATCGGGGGTTTTACAGCCGGTTCGCTTACTTATGAATCAAGGCCGATTTCCCTGCAATTTCCGCTCTGCCCTCTAGGCTGTATCGTAATTGTGAAGCCGATTCTGCCTGTAATTTGCCAATTATCCGCACAGAGTTGCGCTGTTGGTCGGACCTCAGTTACGCCATAGGAAGTGCTTATTAATACACCTAACGAGGAAAATTGTTTTCTGAAGGTCGTCGTGTTCATAATTAGATGCCGGCGCATTGCAATCTGCACAGCGGAAGCTGACAGGCTCCATTCATCGAGTGCTCTGAATTATCAATGTCACGGTCGTGGGTTCAATTCTCGCTAGGGCATTGACGTTTCCCTGTTGTCAATATTAGCGGAGAAAAAAATTCCAGCACTATGTTAACTTCGAGATGTAGCATCAAAGAAAGTAAGAGACACAAAGAAACGAAGGCAGTAGAAAGAAACAAGGGTGAAACGAAGAAGAATGAAAACAAAAAAGATCAGAAACAAACAAGCAAACATCAATAAGAAGTAAGGAATTAAAAATAAAAGGTAGGGAGGTAGAATATAAGAAGAATACGTCGCTTTTTCTTTTTTTCAATTTCGAGGAATTTTGAAAGTTGAGAAATGCAAAACTTACAGACAAACATAACAGGAGAAATGTGCATCTCAAGACGAATCAACCAAACCTAAGGCCACCGCTGTGGGGTACAAGAGACGGTACGTAAATCATTGCATAACCGTAAAATATATTTGGCACCCGATAAATACAGAATGAACCGTAAATAATGTCATTGATTTCAGGGGGGATTTTTCTTTGAGATATTTCAAACGGAAAATTTTAATATAGTTTTGCTTGTTTTTCTTCCTTTTTGAGTACCGCCGATACAAAGGAGGAGAGTTCGGCCGGCGCTGTGAATCGGATCCCGGCATAGCTCAGATGATAAGAGCTCTCAGCGCGCCAAGATGAGGGTCATGAGTTCAATTCCTGGTGCTGGAGAAAATTTTTCTGCGTTATGATTCTGAATTCATTTCAAATTAGGTTTGATGATTAATAAGAAACCTTTTAGTATGTTAATTAATTTTTAATGTGTAAAGATATTTTATTATTTATTTATTTATTTATTTAATAATAACATATATATATATATAAAGTTACATTAAAATACTCCGAAAGAGCAAAGCTCGTGTTCGGGGACAGTTCCGTTACATAGACATACTTTGTAGACAAAATACTTAAGAAAAAAGGTCACATAAAGATGATAATAAAATTAGTAAATAATAATATTAGTAATAACTGAGTGAAAAAAGAGACGATGTTGAGAAAAAAGAGACGATATTGTATCATAAATTTATTACTTACTTACTGGCTTTTAAGGAACCCGGAGGTTCATTGCCGCGCTCACATAAGCCCGCTACCGGTCCCTATCCTGAGCAAGATTAATCCATTCTCTATCATCATATCCCACCTCCCTCAAATCCATTTTAATATTATCTTCCATCTACGTCTCGCCCTCCCTGAAGGTCTTTTTCCCTCCGGCCTCCCAACTAACACTCTATATGCATTTCTGGATTCGCCCATACGTGCTACATGCCCTGCCCATCTCAAACGTCTGGATTTAATGTTCCTAATTATGTCAGGTGAAGAATACAATGCGTGCAGTTCTGTGTTGTGTAACTTTCTCCATTCTCCTGTAACTTCATCCCTCTTAGCCCCAAATATTTTCCTAAGCACCTTATTCTCATACGCTCTTAACCTATGTTCCTCTCTCAAAGTGAGAGTCTAAGTTTCACAATCATATATCACAACCGGTAATATAACTGTTTTATAAATTCTAACTTTCAGATTTTTTGACAGCAGATTTGATGATAAAAGCTTCTCAACCGAATAATAACAGGCATTTCCCATATTTATTCCGTGTTTAATTTCCTCCCGAGTATCATTTATATTTGTTACTGTTTCTCCAAGATATTTGAACTACTCCACCTCTTCAAAAGATAAATTTCCAATTTTTATAATTGCATTTCGTACAATATTCTCGTCACGAGACATAATCATGTACTTTGTCGTTTCGGGATTTACTTCTAAACCTGTCGCTTTACTTGCTTCCAGTTAAATTCCCGTGTTTTCCCTAATCATAAATTTATATATTTTAAATTCCACTGGTATTTGTATCACTTGGCCAGTCGCAGCGCTATATTATATGTACAAAGTCTAGAAAAGAAAACAAAAACAATGTAACAAACATTCAGTACATGATTTTTATCGTCTTGCATACAGTAAAATAATTCTGTGTAATTTGTCAAGTAAACTAGGCTAACAGAATGCTAACAGAAACGTGACACATTGCTATCCGTTACATAAAACTTCATGATTACATCATGCTCCCTATTCTCTTCCTATTCCTTCTCATCATTTACTTTTTCGAAATATCTATAGTCTACATTCGGAATTGGAGGAGGAACAGAAACTGTTTGCATCTTATAAGTCTTCTTTCCCTGTATTTTCAAACATTGCCTTCAAATATCATCGCTCACTCATTCCCACTCCAAATTAAATTCTCGGAACGCATATTTTTTTTTTTTACAGTAAAGTATTAATTGCAGATTATAAATGCTTTTTCAAGTTGTAAGGGTTATGTAAGGTGCTGATCTGATGCGGGCGACTCCACGTAACAACATGATGCAACCTGCTACACCGAACATTTCACTACAAAACAGAGCGTGAAATCAGAGTTTGTTGTTTGTTGTGTTTGCCAGAGGAAAGAAAGGAGAACTAAAGGATAAAATGAGTGGAGAAAGATAAATCGAAGAAGAAGAAGAATAGAGGAGAATAAGAAAGCATAGATGTACAGTACATCAGTTATTCATAGATTTCAAAAAGGTGTATGACTCGGTTAAGAGAGAAGTTTTATATAATATTCTTATTGAATTTGGTATTCCCAAGAAACTAGTTCGATTAATTAAAATGTGTCTCAGTGAAACATACAGCAGAGTCCGTATAAGCCAATTTCTGTCTGATGCTTTTCCAATTCACTGCGGGCTAAAGCAGGGAGATGCACCATCACTTTTACTTTTTAATTTCGCTCTAGAATATGCCATTAGAAAAGTTCAGGATAACACAGAGGTTTTGGAATTGAACGGGTTACATCAGCTTCTTGTCTATGCGAATGACGTGAATATGTTAGGAGAAAATCCACAAACGATTAGGGAAAACGCGGAAATTTTACTTCAAGCAAGTAATGAGATAGGGTTGGAAGTAAATCCCGAAAAGACAAAGTATATGATTATGTCGCGTGATCAGAATATTGTACGAAATGGAAATATAAAAATTGGAGATTTATCCTTCGAAGAAGTGGAAAAA